>MU159354.1:13783-36493 GCA_015888305.1 Antheraea pernyi | reverse complement strand
GGAGTTTTTGGCGGGATCTTAGTTTGTCATGTAGTGGATTTTATTTTTTATTCATAATCTTGTGTTACTTGACTCTATATTGTGTAAAATTGGTGGTGTTTTATGTAATATAGTTTGTTTATTGTGCATAAGTGAAGTGAATAGAAAATAATACCACGGACCATGAATTCTGAGATGCCACAAAAACTCCATGGAAAGTTCTAACAAGGGAGCCACCATCTTGTTAGAATATTTAATTAATTAGTCGACAATGGAAATTAACAAACTCTCTGGAACATAAAACAAAACATTGACACTGGCAAATGCTTCTGCGGAGCCAAAACAAGAAGAAGAAGAAGATAAGTATTTTATAAAAAGAACGCAAACTTATGTAACTTGGTATGAAATCTTTTATATAATTTGTTTTATATTTTTGTAATTACAAGACAATTGTGTATGTTTTACTATCAGCTACCCCTGACTTTATCTGTATCTGCATCTATATAAACGTTGATACTATGTTTTTTTTTCGAACTGACTACGCTATTGACCCAGCAAGGTCTTTAACAGCTTCACCGGACTACGTTGATACTATGCATTGTTTACGTGGTACTCTAAAGTATTTAAAAAAGTTTTTGCATGATATAGTAACAACCATCCAACTATCATCTCAAACTGTCTCGTGTAGAATGCCAATAGGCTGAACTTTTTACTATAAATTGTCGTGAGTATATATCCTTTTTTATATAACTATATAAAATAGGAAAGAAAAATCTAGAAAAAGTCACTGTGGACATATATTTGCACGGGTCAAACTCGACAGCACGAACGGAAGCATGAATTGCCCCAACGCAATAAACATTCGTTTCGCTATCCTTCTTTCTAATTTTATTCTTGGCAAACATTCCTCTAGATTATAACTACCATTGTCGAGTAGGTAATTAATTATATTGCAAGTGTGTTGTCATAATTTCAACGTTCTAACAAGACGGTGACCCCTATGTTAACGGCCCCCTCCGTAGTATTTATTCCCATACACTTGTGCACTATAATCGAATTACCAACCACCAATCATAAACACCACGACTATTACAAAGTGTAGGGTCAAATAACACAAGTTATGAATAAAATATAAAATCCACTACGTGACATACTAACATACAGCCAAAACTACGTTTTTGAAGTTATACTTGTTTCGGTGTGTTAGGGAAAAATGATGAGAGTAAATTTTTATGATGCGCGCCCACCGTTACCATAAGCTGACACTCTGAAGTTATTACGATGCGTACGCACACCGTCACCAAAAACCGACACCCTGAAGTTAGCTATAGTCAACATTTTGTTTCTTTGTATTAAAATTTTCAATGTATTCAATACCTTTTTTTCTATTGTTAGTGTCGTCTTTTCTACAAACGTAGAATAAGGCGAAATATAAAAATTTTGAAAAGATTTTTATCTTGTTACGCCAAAGAAGTATAACTTCTACCGCGTGTACATAAGTACCCACACCCTTTTTTGTCTACGGTATATTTAATAATAATGAATCTTTTAAACAATCTAAGTAGTACAATTTAACCAAGCATATCAGGAATAAATGTGAGAAATAACTATCAGGCGGATTGTCACGGTCTGCTTACGATTCCCGTGTGAGGGCGCCAATCCTGAGTATAACGACATTATTACGTATTTATGTGTGATTTGATCCGATGTATATGCACTACCAATCTCATTATAATGTCTACAGTCGTGGGATTTTATATTTTCTTGCATATTAAACGTCTTTTATCCTTGTTATGGTAATACACTCATAGCGTTCCAGTATCATAAAAGGCTGTTCAGATTTTATATTATAATAGTTTCATATCCAAACTTTGTTCTTGTATAAATTAGTGCTATTGGTTCCCGAGAGCTAAGTTCATTCGGATTTTCAGTTTATCAGGATTCAATATGAGGTGAGTTTTCTTATGAATTGTAATTTTGTTATTACTGCTTAGTCTCTACGGAAAAGCGTTATCGTATCATATATGAAGGAGATATTCTCTATCTCTCAGTTAAGGCCTCATCAAAATCGGTTCAATCTTGTCCGAGACAAGTCCTGATAAAGAGAAGACCCATTATATCTATTTCAACGTATGAGTTAAACTATATATAATTATTAAAATTATATTATTTTACGGAAATTAAGAAAACTTTGATAGATTCCAGGCATTTGATATATTTAGTTTAGAAAATAAAAGATTACATAAAAATACTGCAAGTCTTGAAGATCAGATATTAGAGATCACAGATCCGCATTCACGTTTTTTTTTGTATTTCCATGACATAAATTATCATTATTACAATAATTAATATTATAATGCTAAAATTAATTGATAATAATCACTATACTGATGTTAATTATCAGTTGTCCGTTATTTTTATTGTCAACGGTTGATGGGCGTTATCGCTGCCTGCGAACAAGCACTCAGTAATCACAATAAACAATAGTTGAGAAAGGAAAACTTCACGTGACTCACACTCAAAGTCACGATATGAACAACAAATATATATTATCTCATCATATTGTTTCTAAAATAGCAACTTATTCAACAACAAATTAATTGACAACAATTTATGATATTAACCTATTTAATCGCATGACTAAATCGAGTATCCATCCTTGGTTATAGTTGAATATTTAATTATTTCAACCATTGTAGGCCGTCGTCGGTAAGGGTTGTTAGATCATCTGGGGAAGCATTGTATTTTCTAAGTGGCCATACCTCTATAATGTGTGGTATTGATTAATTGATATCAGCTGATGTGAAACAGCGTCGTAGTCTATTATATTAATCGTTACTCCAATCTTTTACCCAATTATTTAAATCAAGTGACTTCAAGACTGTGATGTTTTAATCTGTGAGGTTTTGTTGTCATATAAAACTGTATACATTCGTGACCTGTGGGTATTTAAAACCTCGATCCATATACTAAGCCGTTCTAACTTGATCGAATGCATGACATCATCCATAAGGTCAGGGTGAGCGTAGTATCAATGTAGTTTGCTTGTCAGAATTTCTACAACCTGTTTTTATATCCGCTTATAATTGCCATTTATAGTCCAATATAAATAACTTATTCCTAGTACTATATACCGTGATGTCACTATCTATAATGGTGAACACAAAATAATCGCAATCAACGAGAGCTGGGCAGTCCATACCGGAACTTAATAAGTCTTAACCTGCCACTATGTTACATGAATGTGATGCTCTCGCTATTCAGTCTTCATGTTGATGGAATGATCGAAGATTATGATGAAATATGTACTTAGAAAGACCACTGCTTTATGAGATATAGATCAGAATACAAGGTGTACTTGGTGATAGATTTTGAATGAATGCATGATGCATGCATGTACCGAAAAAGCCCGTCATAGTGATTCGTTTTGCGCATCGCGTTTCGGGATCAGCTCATGCATGTCCAGTAGTAAATAACTTTCGCCGTGGCTCGGGCATCGGTGAGATGATTAACACTGGTCACCTCTAGACACGGACGGAGGTTCTCGCTCCCGCAGGCCGGCATGACAGCGGTGACTGGCGAGGGATATCGCATCTCTCAGTAGTCGTCATTGTTTTTGGATTGTACTGTGCTCACCATCAGGCACAGTGCAGTCACTTTGCTGAGCTACAATAAAAAAAAAGATACTTTATTGCACTTTTTGTTTGTACACTGGCGAGCTTAATGCTATAAAGCATTTTCTTCCAGCTAACCAGCGGCATTGTTGTCAATCAAATAGCTTTGCAGGTAGTGCATATACAAATGTCAAATATATACATAAATAAAAATAAATAAATAATAAAATAAATACATAAGTAACATATATATTTTCAACGCAAGACTTACAGATAGCTAAACGTGCAATGGAAACTGCTGGAGTTTTAATATTAAAATAAGTTGTATTCAATTTAATGCATGTATTAATGTCTAAATTAGATGTAAATTAAGTTTAAAGTAACGTTTAACATAATCGTACGCTGCTACGAAGCAATGGAAATGGCTCGACAATCAATGCCTCATTCATCAATTTGCATATCGCTATGTAATTGGCATGTTAAATTAAAATAAATACATATATATTTAGCCAATGACCTTAACTCCTGTGTATTTATTTCGAAACGGCCTATCTGTTTGACGGGATTTAAAGTGCATAGTTGCGAAATCAAGCGAAATGCCACGTTTGTCCGGTCAAGGGTGTATACGTGTTATCAAGGCTTGGAGAGCTGCAGTAATAAGCTGCAATATGATTTTACAATTAATTTTTCACTTAATCGTCATGTGATTTACAAATTCCAGCGTGAATTGACCTTTAATGTTGCTTATTAAATTTTATTTTCATGTACATATTCGTATAAAACCAAATATGATCTCCAAAATGAGTAAGGGTCATCCAAAAATTACGTCACACGTTAAAGACACGGAGGGGTCAACAAAGTAACATCGTGTGATAAAAGGAGACGAGTAAAAAACTCTGTGAAAGTATAAAACAGTTAATAAAAGTTTTCGTTCATTGTTGATTTTATTTTAAAGATTTTAAAATTATTTAAAAAAATATCTATCACGTTATGTTTTTTTGTTAAACTTTCATGACTTAATTACTTACGCAATCGTCATGTAATTATGCACTTGCATTTTATATATAACCTATCCTACAGGAATAGTACTATTTGTATGAATCTAAAGCCATCTCTGCCCTTTTTTGTAACCCTGACGTCGTGTGTACAAAATTTTATGATGATCGGTTAGAAAGCGCAACAAACAAACTAACTCACATCCGCATTTATTATATTGATCAGGATTAGGTTTTTGAAGGTATTGTTTCTATGTAACAATTTCTACATTTGTAATTAAATTGCAACATATGTAATGCCAGGTCAAGGGAAGGAGTTCATACAAATGTGACCACCCGTGACAACTAGGAGTTTTCTAAAACAAAATTCATGTCACATAATTTATGGATAGCCTGTAAGTTAATCGTAGATAAATCTTGTTATCCTAATTCTTGTATTAAATTCTTCTGCAATTTAAAAGTATATGATCCATTGCTATATTTAGGCATATTTATAATGATTTTTCTTCATGTTAAGTGACGGATTGTAAACTTATGCTAAAACTGGCGTGAGTTATACTCAAATTAATGAAAATTGGTCCCAAAATTCGAATGTCTATATAACACTTTCATTAGCACTTCAATCAAGTCGTCGTTACAATATTCAAAACGACACAAATGTCTAATTCATTGGAATAGCTCTCTATTATGAAGGATCTAGATTTTAATGTAATTATAGTTCAGACGGTGTTACTTTCACATTGTATCATAAAAATAATAGCGAATGCTCGAGGCAGCCGGCATATACAAACGACCTGCAGCATTGCGCATCAATATAATTGCATTACGTCTTTGATAAATGTTTTGTTCAGCATATGAAAGTAATATCAGAATGTGAGGTGATCTGAGACTGTTGCCTGATCTCTCTGCAATTTAATGTCTTAACATTAGTTTATTTTACTGCACTGTCGTCTGGCCTTTATTTACATTTCTTTGAAGAAAATCGTCGTTCAACAAGTCAGGTAAAACTATTTTCGTCAGGAGCCAGATTTTCTTTATAAATACTTACTATTGCTCACAAATTCGCTCGCGTTACACGCTTTTTAACTACATGCTTTTTGATTAAAAGGTACAGACGACGTGTATATATATATGGTAAATTTCATAGTTGTCTACTTCAGGCGTGAAAGCGTAACAAAAAACAAACAAACTAACTTTCGACTTTATAATATTAGTAAGGACCAGTAGGAGATATAAAAATTGAAAGATGATGTTTTATTTTTAATTAATTAATAACAATAGCTAATTTTGTTTCGGTACCATTGGTCCCTAAAAAGGATACATTTGTCTCATCCTATTAAAACAAAAATATTAAAGAATGTTGCTTAAGCATTGTACTATAAGTAGAGTTATAGATTGCAAGGGTTCTATGTTAAAGGTGTGTTAACACAATATATGCATTTCATCTTTGTTAATACATGAGACAGTGTTCTAGCATCTTTGAAAATATGTTCAGCTAACGTTTGTCTAAATGTTTTGTTTTAAAAAATTGAGTATGAATTGTTTCATTTTCTTTGTTCACAGAGCTTTCTAGCAGCGAACGCAAAATGCTGGTGGGCTGGTGCTTTAGCAGCGGCGACGGCAGAGCTACGGTACGTTGGTTACGTGTCCCCTGGCGTGTTACTCGTGGCCGGGGCACCCCGAGCGTTGGAGATCGTACGCGGGGCGTACTCTCGATCCGTACTGAAACCTCCACCAACATACCTCATATGTGGACTTGGTGAGTAGATATTTGTTAATCAATTTTTTGTCGTTTTTTATAAAGCTCGAGAGATAGTTTTGAATATTTTTTGTTTGAATACGGTAATTAATTATCATGAAACTACAAGTCGGTCAAGGTTATGAATTGTATTCTCTATCTGTAGAGGTAGGTTATACGCTATTGTGACCCTAACAAGGGTAACAATTATTATAAAATTGTAAGTCTTAAACTATGGTATGACAGAACGAAACGAGATGCGTAACATGGAGTGGGCTTCCGGGAGTCGAAAGCGGATTTTTATAGGAACTTCTGAGAGAAATCACAGGACATAAATGTTATTTCATAAACGTAATTTATCCACACTTCTGAAATTGGAGCTTTAATTTAAATATACAATTTTATTTCCTTACAGAAATTTAATCAGCATTACTACAATACTGTTATTTTTCTGATATAAATTTATTATGCACTTGTAATTCTAATTTATATACAGATTATTTAAACAGATGCGTTTGTTTTTGACGTCATAAGAGTCATGTGCAAATTCAAAACTCATGTGTACTAAGTGACAGGTTGTTTTATTATCAGCCTTATCAATAATATTAGTCGGCAACCTTGGTACAAGTAATGTTCGTGATAAAACGACCAGATAATATTAAAACGGCTTATTACTTCCTTGAGCAAAACAGCCTTCTATTAAACAAGGAAAAATATATTTACCGGAGTTAAATATGCGTTTAATTTTTTCTTTTCAAAAAGTTCTCACGGTCTGTGAGAACAACAAAGCCGGTGCAATAATTATGCGCTTCTTTAACTCACTTCGAACGCGGGCATTTTTGTTCCGCGATGATACAAATGTACAGTACACACACAACACTTTAAATACAGTCGTCGCCAAACTTGATCGCTCTGATTTTAAATGCGTAGAACACTCTTGGTATAAATGCGTATTATTTTATATCTATAAGATCGAGACAAGTTAAAGATAAACAAATGGTCATCTTCTCTTCTTCTTAGATCTTCTTTTTAGATTCCTATAATAATATTTTAACTTTGTTTTATATTAAATTCATGTCTACATTATACGGAAACCCGAACTTACGACTATATTCAGAACGTCCAAAAAGATTAACGAGGATTTTACTTGTGCAATAAACACAGTCGCATGATTGTTTAAGTTCTAATAATGAGTAGGAATTATTTGAAGACGGAAATCCTGTTTTGAAATTGTTTTATAAAAGTATTAACATTTTGTTCTTAAAGTTATTTATCATTGTGATCGCTAATCCGAAAAATAGTTCACTTTTATTATTATTTTTTGCTGCATTACTAACCTTGACCTTTATTATTAGTTAAAATGTTAAATATAAAATTTCGTGTCGAACTGCACGAATTAGAGTGTGCAGTCGGTTAGATCTCTTTGGATATTTTAAATTATTCATTTTAAACTCCAAATGACTGTTTTTGTCTTCCAATGATGGGTAAAGGTAAAGTAAAATGGGTAAAGTTTAGTTCTCCTTTTTCCCTCACATCTCTTACTTCAACGATAGTCTGTGAGTTTGTTTTGAAAACAAGTAGGTCATCTCACCATATTTTTGTAATAATTCTTGGTTCAATGCAAAATTATTAAAAGTTGTGATACTGCTTATTCGCTATATCGGTTAACAAGTCAGTACATCTCGTGTTCATGCCTTCCGGTCCCACGGCGACCTTGCAAGGACGATCCTGTCTTATGTAATTACGCCTAAATCGTATGGATAACTAGGCGCAGCACAATTACTTATTGTAATCAATCATTAGTTATGTTTATATTGTATGTAACTGTATTTGAAAGTTGATGAAAAACGTATACATAAAATATTATATGTACTACTGGGCTTCGTATAATTGTCTGCGATGGAATAAATAACGTTATTGCGTCCTATTCGATATGATATATTTTAATATACCAGACTAAAATAAACAATTATTATTAAAATTTTGATATTTATGGTGTTTTATAAATCCATACTAACAGTATAAACTCAAAAGTTTGATTGACTTTTTCTTGCTTTAACGCTCTAATCGGTTGAAATAATCAATATCTGAAAAATATGTATTTCTTTTTGAAGTAAAAACTTCTTTATTCTCATCATGACATGACATGCTAGTATGCTTGTGTTAGATTAGCGACGTGTAGTATAGGGACTTGTGTACATTGATGTATATGTATGTATTAAAACAGAACACAGTTATTCTATTGTATTAAGTTTTTCACACATGCTAGTATGCTTGTGTTAGATTAGCGACGTGTAGTATAGGGACTTGTGTACATTGATGTATATGTATGTATTAAAACAGAACACAGTTATTCTATTGTATTAAGTTTTTCACATCTTAAGATTCTTAGGCAGACCTTATGATTGGCTCGATTTTTTTACACTACACTGAGCAAAGCTTGACTTCACTCACACTTTATGAAAAGTGAGAATGAGGCCTAGGATCTAGTGCGTTTGATGCTTTTGAATACCGTTATATTGTTTGCTTTTGGAAAAACAGACGCAGGTAGTGCGTTCTATTCCTTTGCGGTACGCATAATAAATAAATAGTACATTTATTACAGGCTAACATTTTTAGATTACATTACATTTTTAACATCACGCTATAACTTTCAAGAGTAGAGCAAACACCGTATAAAGTGTATATATAAAGTAAATTACAATGATATTTATCAAAAAGTGAGTCGCAAATTATTACATTACATCGATGCGATATCAATGATATGAAATCTTTTACATTATAACTACGTTGGAGTTACTTTTCTCTTGGTTTTCTTTAAACAGGGCTTAAATCGATCGAAGGAGCTTTAAAAATAGGTTACATTTAATTTCAAAAAGTACGCTAAAGTAGCACTTAGTAATAAATAAGCTGTAGTTGGTAGAGTCACGCTGAATCTATTACTGGTTTCAGCATGAATGGGTCGGCTCGCCCGGGGTAGTACCACACGAACCACAGAAAACCAACTTCATAACAGTGCTTGCATTGTTACGTTTGGCTCGGTTCCCTTCTCTTCCCCTTACTTTTCTCACCCTCCCCGCAAACAAAGGATTGCAACACACTTACGACTCCCCTGGTGTTGCAAGTGTCTATGGACGGTGGTGATCGCTTAACATCAGGTGACCGACTTGTTCGTTTGCATACTATGATATTACACAAAAAAAAAAACTGAGAAACCACTATGCCCTTCTTGAAGTAGGTGCTTGTAATGTCTAAACCCCCAGTTTATCATCATAGATTTTCAAACTACAAAATCTAATGCTTTAATTAGGACTACACTAGATCAATTTGGAACATATCTTTTATGTATGTATTATGAAATCGGTGATCCAGTTAGTTAGGTGTGTTCTACTTACCTAAAACAAGTTACCCGTTACTGAAAAATCGAGCCTGACAAGCGGCGGTTATTTGAACTTAAATTTATTTTACTTAAAACTTTTCTGAGTAAATTAGAAGAAGATACAATATAGTGTATCTTTAGGATTATAAGATTACACACATGACGTCATGAAATATCATCAAGACAAATTATACGGATGTAAATAGATACATCCAATACAGTAGGCGTGTATGTACATCATCACTTCATAAGAATTATGTAAATGATTGTATAATTCATCTATGGTTTTGCTAAACACGCTGGCATGCATTGTTGCGGCTACGTGACTAGAGTTAACCAGCCTGTTTATTCGTCGTTTTGACATTGAAAATCAATATTTAATGGTACATCTCGATGTTTCAAGGTCCGCCTTGTTTAAGTTCCACCATAATATTAATGTTTGTTGCCATAACGCGTTACTCGTGGCCTGAGGTTACGTGACTCGCGCTGCGTATTTTTTGTCACCATGTTAAATGTAGATATTTGTACCGCCTACAGTATAAGTTGTTTTGGAGTGATGTTTATTAATTAACTTTCGGTACACAAAAATGCGATGGAAGCAACGATAGCTAAATGGTTAGCATGTTTGGATAATACGTCATTCGACGTAGGTTCAAAATGTTAAAATCCTTGCGAATGAGTTCCGTGATGAAACCGTAGCATGGTTACATGCCTTATACTAAGCTCCTAGCTACCACCCTAAAATTGAATATCTATCGCTAAACTATATATTTTATTTTAGTGTAGATTTATTATGTAGTTGCAAAGTTACAATGATATGCTTCATTAAGTTAGTTATATTATATGTAGTCCGGTGAAGCTGTAAAGCCGTGATAGGCCATCAGTGGATAGTCAGGTTAAAAAAGTCAAATTACTACATTATATCAGTGTTATTCCAAGTACAATTATAAGAAGAATTTTTACTTTATAAATACGTGACAGTCACTTTACTCTTGGTTTTATTCATACAGGAATTAAATCAATCGAAGGAGTTTTAAAAATAGGTTATATTTAATTTACATTTGAATCATAACATCAAAAAATAATGAATTCGATTTTTGTAATGGCTTTCTTGAAATCTATGGTTAGATTAGTTGAGGTGTCATTTATATGTAGATGTACACAAAGAATAGTCAATATATTTTATCATATTGTATTCTTTGTAGTTGAAATAACCGTAATTTAGATTCAACTATCTGATTCCATTGCGTATGCGGATAACGCATCGCCCAATATAACAAATGGTTCGGAACTTATTGTATCCCTACAAGTACATTGAAAGTAAACTTTTACTTTCATTAGAAAACTCTTTCAACTTATATTCCTTTCATATATAAAAATTGAAAGATGATGTTTTATTTTTAATTAATTAATAACAATAGCTAATTTTGTTTCGGTACCATTGGTCCCTAAAAAGGATACATTTGTCTCATCCTATTAAAACAAAAATATTAAAGAATGTTGCTTAAGCATTGTACTATAAGTAGAGTTATAGATTGCAAGGGTTCTATGTTAAAGGTGTGTTAACACAATATATGCATTTCATCTTTGTTAATACATGAGACAGTGTTCTAGCATCTTTGAAAATATGTTCAGCTAACGTTTGTCTAAATGTTTTGTTTTAAAAAATTGAGTATGAATTGTTTCATTTTCTTTGTTCACAGAGCTTTCTAGCAGCGAACGCAAAATGCTGGTGGGCTGGTGCTTTAGCAGCGGCGACGGCAGAGCTACGGTACGTTGGTTACGTGTCCCCTGGCGTGTTACTCGTGGCCGGGGCACCCCGAGCGTTGGAGATCGTACGCGGGGCGTACTCTCGATCCGTACTGAAACCTCCACCAACATACCTCATATGTGGACTTGGTGAGTAGATATTTGTTAATCAATTTTTTGTCGTTTTTTATAAAGCTCGAGAGATAGTTTTGAATATTTTTTGTTTGAATACGGTAATTAATTATCATGAAACTACAAGTCGGTCAAGGTTATGAATTGTATTCTCTATCTGTAGAGGTAGGTTATACGCTATTGTGACCCTAACAAGGGTAACAATTATTATAAAATTGTAAGTCTTAAACTATGGTATGACAGAACGAAACGAGATGCGTAACATGGAGTGGGCTTCCGGGAGTCGAAAGCGGATTTTTATAGGAACTTCTGAGAGAAATCACAGGACATAAATGTTATTTCATAAACGTAATTTATCCACACTTCTGAAATTGGAGCTTTAATTTAAATATACAATTTTATTTCCTTACAGAAATTTAATCAGCATTACTACAATACTGTTATTTTTCTGATATAAATTTATTATGCACTTGTAATTCTAATTTATATACAGATTATTTAAACAGATGCGTTTGTTTTTGACGTCATAAGAGTCATGTGCAAATTCAAAACTCATGTGTACTAAGTGACAGGTTGTTTTATTATCAGCCTTATCAATAATATTAGTCGGCAACCTTGGTACAAGTAATGTTCGTGATAAAACGACCAGATAATATTAAAACGGCTTATTACTTCCTTGAGCAAAACAGCCTTCTATTAAACAAGGAAAAATATATTTACCGGAGTTAAATATGCGTTTAATTTTTTCTTTTCAAAAAGTTCTCACGGTCTGTGAGAACAACAAAGCCGGTGCAATAATTATGCGCTTCTTTAACTCACTTCGAACGCGGGCATTTTTGTTCCGCGATGATACAAATGTACAGTACACACACAACACTTTAAATACAGTCGTCGCCAAACTTGATCGCTCTGATTTTAAATGCGTAGAACACTCTTGGTATAAATGCGTATTATTTTATATCTATAAGATCGAGACAAGTTAAAGATAAACAAATGGTCATCTTCTCTTCTTCTTAGATCTTCTTTTTAGATTCCTATAATAATATTTTAACTTTGTTTTATATTAAATTCATGACTACATTATACGGAAACCTAAGCTTACGACTATATTTAGAACGACCAAAAAGATTAACGAGGATTTTACTTGTGCAATAAACACAGTCGCATGATTGTTTAAGTTCTAATAATGAGTAGGAATTATTTGAAGACGGAAATCCTGTTTTGAAATTGTTTTATAAAAGTATTAACATTTTGTTCTTAAAGTTATTTATCATTGTGATCGCTAATCCGAAAAATAGTTCACTTTTATTATTATTTTTTGCTGCATTACTAACCTTGACCTTTATTATTAGTTAAAATGTTAAATATAAAATTTCGTGTCGAACTGCACGAATGTGCAGTCGGTTAGATCTCTTTGGATATTTTAAATTATTCATTTTAAACTCCAAATGACTGTTTTTGTCTTCCAATGATGGGTAAAGGTAAAGTAAAATGGATAAAGTTTAGTTCCCCTTTTTCCCTCACATCTCTTACTTCAACGATAGTCTGTGAGTTTGTTTTGAAAACAAGTAGGTCATCTCACCATATTTTTGTAATAATTCTTGGTTCAATGCAAAATTATTAAAAGTTGTCATACTGCTTATTCGCTATATCGGTTAACAAGTCAGTGCATCTCGTTGTGTTCATGCCTTCCGGTCTCACGGCGACCTTGCAAGGACGATTCTGTCTTATGTAATTACGCCTAAATCGTATGGATAACTAGGCGCAGCACAATTACTTATTGTAATCAATCATTAGTTATGTTTATATTGTATGTAACTGTATTTGAAAGTTGATGAAAAACGTATACATAAAATATTATATGTACTACTGGGCTTCGTATAATTGTCTGCGATGGAATAAATAACGTTATTGCGTCCTATTCGATATGATATATTTTAATATACCAGACTAAAATAAACAATTATTATTAAAATTTTGATATTTATGGTGTTTTATAAATCCATACTAACAGTATAAACTCAAAAGTTTGATTGACTTTTTCTTGCTTTAACGCTCTAATCGGTTGAAATAATCAATATCTGAAAAATATGTATTTCTTTTTGAAGTAAAAACTTCTTTATTCTCATCATGACATGACATGCTAGTATGCTTGTGTTAGATTAGCGACGTGTAGTATAGGGACTTGTGTACATTGATGTATATGTATGTATTAAAACAGAACACAGTTATTCTATTGTATTAAGTTTTTCACATCTTAAGATTCTTAGGCAGACCTTATGATTGGCTCGATTTTTTTACACTACACTGAGCAAAGCTTGACTTCACTCACACTTTATGAAAAGTGAGAATGAGGCCTAGGATCTAGTGCGTTTGATGCTTTTGAATACCGTTATATTGTTTGCTTTTGGAAAAACAGACGCAGGTAGTGCGTTCTATTCCTTTGCGGTACGCATAATAAATAAATAGTACATTTATTACAGGCTAACATTTTTAGATTACATTACATTTTTAACATCACGCTATAACTTTCAAGAGTAGAGCAAACACCGTATAAAGTGTATATATAAAGTAAATTACAATGATATTTATCAAAAAGTGAGTCGCAAATTATTACATTACATCGATGCGATATCAATGATATGAAATCTTTTACATTATAACTACGTTGGAGTTACTTTTCTCTTGGTTTTCTTTAAACAGGGCTTAAATCGATCGAAGGAGCTTTAAAAATAGGTTACATTTAATTTCAAAAAGTACGCTAAAGTAGCACTTAGTAATAAATAAGCTGTAGTTGGTAGAGTCACGCTGAATCTATTACTGGTTTCAGCATGAATGGGTCGGCTCGCCCGGGGTAGTACCACACGAACCACAGAAAACCAACTTCATAACAGTGCTTGCATTGTTACGTTTGGCTCGGTTCCCTTCTCTTCCCCTTACTTTTCTCACCCTCCCCGCAAACAAAGGATTGCAACACACTTACGACTCCCCTGGTGTTGCAAGTGTCTATGGACGGTGGTGATCGCTTAACATCAGGTGACCGACTTGTTCGTTTGCATACTATGATATTACACAAAAAAAAACTGACAAACCACTATGCCCTTCTTGAAGTAGGTGCTTGTAATGTCTAACCCCCAGTTTATCATCATAGATTTTGAAACTACAAAATAAATCTAATGCTTTAATTAGGACTACACTAGATCAATTTGGAACATATCTTTTATGTATGTATTATGAAATCGGTGATCCAGTTAGTTAGGTGTGTTCTACTTACCTAAAACAAGTTACCCGTTACTGAAAAATCGAGCCTGACAAGCGGCGGTTATTTGAACTTAAATTTATTTTACTTAAAACTTTTCTGAGTAAATTAGAAGAAGATACAATATAGTGTATCTTTAGGATTATAAGATTACACACATGACGTCATGAAATATCATCAAGACAAATTATACGGATGTAAATAGATACATCCAATACAGTAGGCGTGTATGTACATACCACGTCATAAGAATTATGTAAATGATTGTATAATTCATCTACGGTTTTGCTAAACACGCTGGCATGCATTGTTGCGGCTACGTGACTAGAGTTAACCAGCCTGTTTATTCGTCGTTTTGACATTGAAAATCAATATTTAATGGTACATCTCGATGTTTCAAGGTCCGCCTTGTTTAAGTTCCACCATAATATTAATGTTTGTTGCCATAACGCGTTACTCGTGGCCTGAGGTTACGTGACTCGCGCTGCGTATTTTTTGTCACCATGTTAAATGTAGATATTTGTACCGCCTACAGTATAAGTTGTTTTGGAGTGATGTTTATTAATTAACTTTCGGTACACAAAAATGCGATGGAAGCAACGATAGCTAAATGGTTAGCATGTTTGGATAATACGTCATTCGACGTAGGTTCAAAATGTTAAAATCCTTGCGAATGAGTTCCGTGATGAAACCGTAGCATGGTTACATGCCTTATACTAAGCTCCTAGCTACCACCCTAAAATTGAAAATCTATCGCTAAACTATATATTTTATTTTAGTGTAGATTTATTATGTAGTTGCAAAGTTACAATGATATGCTTCATTAAGTTAGTTATATTATATGTAGTCCGGTGAAGCTGTAAAGCCGTGATAGGCCATCAGTGGATAGTCAGGTTAAAAAAGTCAAATTACTACATTATATCAGTGTTATTCCAAGTACAATTATAAGAAGAATTTTTACTTTATAAATACGTGACAGTCACTTTACTCTTGGTTTTATTCATACAGGAATTAAATCAATCGAAGGAGTTTTAAAAATAGGTTATATTTAATTTACATTTGAATCATAACATCAAAAAATAATGAATTCGATTTTTTTAATGGCTTTCTTGAAATCTATGGTTAGATTAGTTGAGGTGTCATTTATATGTAGATGTACACAAAGAATAGTCAATATATTTTATCATATTGTATTCTTTGTAGTTGAAATAACCGTAATTTAGATTCAACTATCTGATTCCATTGCGTATGCGGATAACGCATCGCCCAATATAACAAATGGTTCGGAACTTATTGTATCCCTACAAGTACATTGAAAGTAAACTTTTACTTTCATTAGAAAACTCTTTCAACTTATATTCCTTTCATTTTTTTTATTAGAATAATGAGAACATTTAAGAGGTTCATGTGTAATAGTTAATAGTAATATAATTTAGGTTAATTAATCTATAGTATTTATTTATATGGCCGATTCTATATTAATAAGTATGTAAATTCTGGCTGTATCACTGGGTTTGGCAGGCTAAGTATGTAAACTCTCCTCAGGGTAGAGATGATACACTATTACACATCTACCCAAATTGGAGGATATTACAAAATTACGTTCATGTATTGGACTTTCATTCCATATGACACAAATATTAACTGGACATGGGTATTGTAAGCAATGCCTTAATCGCTTTAAGATTATTGACGACAACAGCTGCCCCTGCGATAACACATCTGTGCAAAACTTCGAACACTTGCTTCAAGATTGCCCCAGGTTTAGTACGAAGAGACTAAGGCACATAATACTTTGTGATAATCTACGTACATGTCCATTCGATCTTTTGGGCTTGATGGAGAAAGAGTCTGCAATAAAATCGTTCGACAATTTTGTCAAGCATGTGATGGGTAATCTTAAGACATTTAACGGATTTTGAAATTACCTGCATCTAAATAATTTTGAAATAACCACGACTCTCTGACTTGTATATAGTATCAGGACTAACAAATCTTGGTGACTTAATATTATGCTCATGCAACACGTCAAAGGAGTGAGTAGTAGTTATATTGCCAATTCCGAATCATCTCTTTGAGAAAACAAGTTCGGAAATAAAAATTATCGCTGTAGTTTTTTTTTTCAGAAATGTTGTGGTAGCTAAGTATTATATAAGGTATAAATCACAAACACAACTTAGAAAACATTTGTCTGACTGTTCGGGATTAGCAAAAAAATAACTAGATAGATTTTTATGGAAATTAGCAAACACCTAGTTTATGTAATTCCTCAATTGTCAGGTTATAATAATTTTTAACATTGAAAATTAGATTTGAATATTAACAAACCGTTTTTTTTCCATATCTAAATCGATCTTCATGAAATTTTATATGCACGAAGCATGTCATTCTAAAACTCATAGCATATTAAAATTATCAGTAATAGTTTTGTTGGAGACTTTCTTTGCGATACCACAAATGCTAGGCCAATGGCCGTAAACTGGACCAGCATTTGGCCCAGTGACTTCTGACCAAATCAATATAATGTACTCAATGCTTGCTACCTTTAAACAATCAACAGTAAATTGAACTCAATTCTATTGGTATTGTCTAAGTAATTGACCGAAATACAACCGCAAATATAATTTTGTTGCCGATTGCAATTTCATTTACAAGTTTAATATTTCGTTCGTTCTATATAACGTATAATATTAAGTTATTGGTTTTATGTTTCGTGAATACGGCCTACTGAATTTAAAATACAATATTTTTCCAATTTAGTAAAACAATAGAGTTAAAAATAACGGTTAGAGTATCGACAGTTAACTGGACGATGTACGGGTATTTTGCATTTAGGGTTGTCATAGAGCAAGAACCAATAAAGATCTTTCTATTTTTTATATTTTATAGGTTATAATCTTTGAGTACAATCTCATCTAATGTTAAATGACGACGTTTTTTTATTTTTTTATTGTAGCACGGCAAAATCACTGCATTATGCCTGATGGTAAGTACAGTACAGTCCAAAAACAATGGCGACCACCGAGTGATACACTATCCATCGCCGGTCGCCAGTGTCATGCCGGCCTGCGAAAAGCTGGATATGATCCCGCAACGCGACCCGCAGAAGCGAATCACTATGGCGGGCTTTTTCGCCATATACATGGTTGCGACCCAGTCAGGTTGTAAAACCACGCCATCCCGCTTTCGCCATTGCCTCGTTCGTTATTCAGCAGGGTGCATCACGTGTAAGTGAGGTTGGTTTGGGTGTCTCAAGTCTTATGACGTTATTCGACACCCCGTGACACCCCCATGTGGTCTAAGATGGTAACGACGCTAAACTCAGAGAAGGCTGTCCTCAAATGCACTACCGGAAAACACCAACAGGTGCTTGGTGACAGATTTTCAACTTATTAGCTACTCAGGTGAACTTAGAAAAGGGCCTAACCACCATGCTATGGTTTCATCACCGGAAACTCCGATTCAACTGTAAAGATTTGAACCTAGGTCCATAGACGCAGTGTTCAAACACGCTATCGACTAAAGTCATTATATTTTCAGATTCTAGCGCTCGTATTAAAAAGTTGTTCATAGGAAAACAATAATATATTTCTCTTCTACATAATATAGTATTGATTATGTTTTGAAAATTTATTTTAAAAATAAATCTTCAATGGATTCGTAAGTTTTAAGTCGTCAATACTTTGAAATGAGTATTGTGATCAGAAATGTAAAGTGTATCTTTGGAAATACCGGTCAGTTTGTTGAAATTATGATATTAAATTTTCGGTTTATATATGTTTTCGGTACATAATAATTACAAAGTTTGATAACCATAGACTCAGTGAGAGTATACACAAATACAGCCAGATAAACAGAACGAGCCGCCGGACTTGAACTGCAAGGAATGCGCAGCTACACTCATTATCATATAATACTCTATTTTTAGATTGGAATTTAAATACTTCTATATTTAAAGAGATCTTTCCTCAATAAGATATAATACAAATGCACACGTGTACGGTTGAGTTAAAAAATAATATTATTTATTATATCTATGTTAAAAAATTTCCAGGGTGACCACGTTACAGTATGTAAATAATTTGAAGAACTTTGAGGAGCCTGTTTACGAACACATTAAAAACATTAAAAAATGATTATTTTTTATTTTACTTGCGTGGCAACATTGCTAATTAAAAAATGTATGTCTTCCTTCATTTCCGTCCATGTGTGCAATGTGTTTCTCTGTATATTTTAAATTCAATAAAAAGTTAACTTAATATATTTGAATATCTTTATGTTTATTTCGATTATCGATAAACAGAGTCAATAATTATTTTTTATTATTTATAGGTGCAGCTTTTGACCAAACACATGGTATTTTTATGGTATAATGTGACCTAGAATTTCGCCTAACCTCATATACGAATTAAACACGATGTTTGTAAAGAGTTCTATTTCCCATAATATTTTAGTGTTCAATAACATAATAACACATTTTTGCAACTTTTTGCATTTAAACGTTTGTTGCATATATCTTATTATTGGGTTTTTATATGAATTGACAGTGTAGCAGTATATGGAATACAGTAAGCTTACCTGACCAATCAAGGTCCGATCGAACGAGAATTTCAAGTCCTATATGCTGAGTGAACCCTTTGTTATTCTATATCTTTATATATACATTTCTTCTGTACGTATGTATGTCACTGAACTCGTCCTAAACGGCTGGACCGATTTTGATGAAATTTTGTGTGCGTGTTCCAGTAGATCGGAGAATGGTTTAGATTCACAATTGGACCCGGTATATGACGCTGCAGTTGAACTTTATTATTTTTGATTATCAAATCAGGATGACGTCCGCCGGGTCCGTTAGTGTTATATAAATTAGGCATTTGAACAAAATCTGACCTAATATCATGAGACGATGTTTGTCAAATTTGGTAACACACTTAACCTAGTAAGAATGATCCTCACGTATATGAGTTCATCGTAGCAATTGGAACACATCTATAGGTATTAATAAGGTGGTCAGGCAAACATTAAATAAGCTTTTCATTATGTTAAAGATTTCATCACAATAGCTCGTACTCTTTGTAGCATTCAAATCCATATAGATCGACGAGATGTTCGAATCAGTGCGTCAATATTATCAATATTATTTCAAGTTTATCCCAACTTCGTCTTTGATGAAATAGTATGAATTAAAAAAAATGGTAGTGGCTAATATAAAAAAGCTCTCAAGTTGCTATTAAGTTAATTAAGTAATATTAACGCATTAATAAATCGATAACTCAACATGATATTAAATAATATGCTCTTCTAGAAAGAGGAAAAACTAGTTATTTTAAGATCTTGTTTTTCAACCAATCTGCGTATACAGTAAACGAGTTCAAAAACTTTCGTATGAGTTCAGAGCAATATATTATTTATTTTTTAGAATATTGTCATTAAAAAGGTTTATGCATTTATAAACATGATTTTAACGGGAAAAAATCGAAGATCGATAAACTTTAATACTGTCTAACTGATTATCATGTAAGTTCTTACACCTAAGTATATTAAAATGGGTAAGATTTTGTGTATTATGTAGCGCTAAGTTACTTTTTTAACGTTATTACATATTATATTATAACTAGGTGATACCCGCGACGTCTTCTGTATTTTCTATTATTTTAACAATACATTTTATGTACAGAGGGAAAAATAAGCAGCACACCATTTGCCCCATTTCTGCTTGGCAAAAAAACGGAGCTTATAAAAATCATAGGTACTTTAAATTTTAATAATTATTATAACAAAGCTATTGTTATATTTTTGAAGTGAGAACTTTAGGCGCGTTAAACGATATCTTTTTGGCAGGAGATAAATTTATGATTCTGCGTCATGAGATGCAAGTAAAGTAATATGGTTGTATTGCGCTTATGCAGTTTACGCCAAACTGCCGACGCGTAGTATAGTGACCTGCGTATATTTAATAATTATATTTTGTGTTGAGACTGCAGACCATCATGTGTTTGATGAGTTATTAAAATATATTTAATTACTAGCGGACCTGGCGGACGTTGTCCTGCCTTGATAATAAAAAATCCTAAAAGTCAACCGCAACGCCACCTACCGGGTCCAATTGTACCGGGTGAATCTAAACTATTCTCGGATCCATTGGAATACGCACACAAAGTATTATTAAAATTGGTCCAGCCGTTTAGGTGGAGTTCAGTGACATACACACGCACAGAAGGAATTTATATATAAAGATTGCTCAGAGTGCCAATAGATGTGAAAACCAGGCTAATGCCAATGATTTCAATGTACAAGTCATTTCATGGTTTTAAGTATTCCGTTCTGTCAGTAAGTAGTCCTTATGACTGCCTCGGATTTTTTTTTAAGACAAAGTGTCTAAAAAGTAGTCCTCAAATAATGGTCGAAGTTTATGCAATAAAGCGGCTGGTTGAACAGTCCTTACATAATGAAAGTTTATGCAATATATCTTTAGTGGTGCACTTACAACGATTTACCTCTACCATTTTATACAGAAGATTTAATGTAGACTAAATATCGAGTAATAGCAAGTCGCATATATATTTACTACCTTCTGCCGTCGACTTCGTCCGCGTGGAATAGCGACTTTGGGCTAACGCTAACTTTAACTCGCGACTTCGTTTATGTAAATGGTAAAAATATTTTTAAATAACACGTTGGGATAAACCCAATTTTGAAACAGTCTTATACGCTCCTATTAAATGCAAGCGAAGCTGCGAGCAAAAGCTTATAATATTGTCTCAGAACTAACTACGCCAGCGATTCCGTACTCTAAGGTGAGATAATACTCAGATTGCTTTCATATATTGTTGTAGCATGTCAAAAAGTCATATAGCACTGTACTCGCACTTAATGGCGAGCAAAGAGCAATCTCAAAAAGACGGTGACCATTAAAAAAGGTAATATAAGAAAGCTAGTACCCGCGGTCATGTCGGCCTACGGACTTTTCGACATAATTGACAAACTAAAAGCGAGTCACTGTGATGATTCACCATATAGGGTTGTCGCGTACCAGCAACAACAACTACAAACAGTGCATTATCAGCAATAATATAGCTTCGTAAAGCTAAACATCGTGTACACCCAAAACTGGGGCAGTTGCTTCAACATGGAAAACTTGAAGTTATAAAAAAATAGAAAGCGCGGCTCGGTCATGTAGAAGCTTTTTAATCATAAATAAATCTAATGTAGCCGTCTGTAATAAAGGAATACGCAAATACGCGTTTAATGTGAACCCGGGCTATAAAACGTCGTCGGGGCTAGAGGCGACAGTCAAAACCTTGTCACTGACCGTTACACTTCCGTCAGGTGATGGTTTCATACTCATTTACTCTTCTGACCACATATTCATATAGATATACCAAAAATCGTTTTGTATCTTATAAAGCTTTGCCTTTATGTCAAAAATAGTCGAAGAGTTCTCTTTTTTATACTCGTTTGACCACAATCTCATCTCATGTTAAATGACAAGGTCTAAGATGGTAAATACGCTATACCTATAGACGGCTGGCTCTTAGACTATTAGGCGCTTAGAGACAGATTTTCAATTTGAGGGTGGTAGCAAACCATGTAGACTGAGAAAAAGCCATACCGAACATTCTATATAAATAAAACAAGCTTCGAGCCGTGTTAATAGAGCACTAATATTCCTTGTTCCCACGATCGATGACTCTCCATTTGATCAATCGTTTCTTTGTAAAAACGAGTTCGTATTCAGATATAGATTTCGGTCATCGTATTATAATACTATCGGCGTCAACTTACTGTTAATTTGTTAAAAAAACGAGACAAGGAAAACATAAGCGACATTGTTTTACTTAACCAAAATACGTAATATAACAAAC
>MU159354.1:0-12244 GCA_015888305.1 Antheraea pernyi | reverse complement strand
TCAAAAAGACGGTGACCATTAAAAAAGGTAAAATAAGAAAGCTAGTACCCGCGGTCATATCGGCCTACGGACTTTTCGACATAATTGACAAACTAAAAGCGAGTCACTGTGATGATTCACCATATAGGGTTGTCGCGTACCAGCAACAACAACTACAAACAGTGCATTATCAGCAATAATATAGCTTCGTAAAGCTAAACATCGTGTACACCCAAAACTGGGGCAGTTGCTTCAACATGGAAAACTTGAAGTTATAAAAAAATAGAAAGCGCGGCTTGTTCATATAGAAGCTTTTTAATCATAAATAAATCTAATGTAGCCGTCTGTAATAAAGGAATACGCAAATACGCGTTTAATGTGAACCCGGGCTATAAAACGTCGTCGGGGCTAGAGGCGACAGTCAAAACCTTGTCACTGACCGTTACACTTCCGTCAGGTGATGGTTTCATACTCATTTACTCTTCTGACCACATATTCATATAGATATACCAAAAATCGTGTTGTACCTTATAAAGCTTTGCCTTTATGTCAAAAATAGTCGAAGAGTTCTCTTTTTTATACTCGTTTGACCAGGGTGCTAGGATTGCTAACACGTAATAGAGCCACATAAAGCTGACCGTGCGAAAAACAGATAATACTTAGATCCACAACCACAACTTTTAACGGACCACAATCTCATCTCATGTTAAATGACAAGGTCTAAGATGGTAAATACGCTATACCTATAGACGGCTGGCTCTTAGACTATTAGGCGCTTAGAGACAGATTTTCAATTTGAGGGTGGTAGCAAACCAGGTAGACTGAGAAACAGCCATACCGAACATTCTATATAAATAAAACAAGCTTCGAGCCGTGTTAATAGAGCACTAATATTCCTTGTTCCCACGATCGATGACTCTCCATTTGATCAATCGTTTCTTTGTAAAAACGAGTTCGTATTCAGATATAGATTTCGGTCATCGTATTATAATACTATCGGCGTCAACTTACTGTTAATTTGTTAAAAAAACGAGACAAGGAAAACATAAACGACATTGTTTTACTTAACCAAAATACGTAATATAACAAACCTAAATATTGATGCAAATATAATGAATGAATGAATACTTTATTGCACTTTTGGGTTCCTACACGGGCGAGATTAATGCCACAAGACATTTTCTTCCAGGTAATCAGTGGTATTGTTATCAATTATCAATAGGGAATAGATAAATAAATAAATGTTATTCATATATATACATACAATAATAATAGAGTATATATACATACATAGTTTCATAAAAATATATATAAATGATAGAGATAATAACGAAAACATATACATATAGCAAAAAGTAATTATGAAATCAAAGGTTATCAAAGTCGATTTTAGTGAACTGATCTGTGAGAATGAAGACTTAATTATGAAATAAACATGGAGAAATTGTCAAGGAAAAGCATATTTGTACCGTATTGGATTTTATGTAAGGATTTCACCGCATAATGTCGATCGCGTAATCGTAACGTGGGAAACAGAAGGCGAACAAATGGGAAGTGTGGTGTCCGCAACTTACGGATGGATAAGTCGATCGGTATTGATAAATGTTCACTTAACTAACGGTTTTACTTATACTCGACGGGTCCCTTGGAAAGTTGCTGGCGAATTCATATCTCAAGCTGTCATTGCAGGACATTGTTACTTATGAATCCATATAGAACGTCACGGCCTTTCCGTACATAGAGATGACTTTAAAAGTACCTCTGTACTATAATCGATAGTTCATTGAATTGGATAATTGTCTTGATAACTCCGTATTCGATATGGGTGTAAGGGGTGTCGAATGGGGTGTAACGGGTGTTGAATTGGGGTATAAGAGGTGTCGAATAACATAAGACTTGAGACACCCAAGCCAACCTCACGTGCACGTGGTGCACCCGGCTGAATAACGAACGTGGCAATGGCGATAGCGGGGTGATAGGGCTTTACAGCCTGACTGGATCGCAACCACCATGTATATAGCGAAGAAGCACGTCATCGTGATTCGCTTTTGCGGGTCGTGTTTCGGGATCAACTTGTGCATATCCAGCTTTCCGCAGGCCGGTATGACAGCGGCGATCGGCGATGGATAGTGTGTCTCTCGGTGGTCGCCATTGTTTTTTGGTTGTACTGTGCTTACCATCAGAAATAGTGCGGTCACTTTGCCGTGCTACAATAAAAAAAAATAATTAAATCCTTTTGCTTTTAGCATTTGAACACAATCTCTCCTGATGTTAAAAGACAATGTGGACACGTTAAACCTAGGGGGCTTTGGCTCAAGAGAGAAACTATCAGAACACATCTGTAGGTACTAGGAGACAAATTTTCAGTTTGAGGGTAGTAGTTAGCCAGGCGGGCTTAGAAAATGTCCTACCGATATAAAAAATGCACGATGATTTGGATCCGAGAGTGTACTTTTAATTATAACTATTTCCATATACATATCTGTACTAAAGCAAAACTTAAGTTTAAATGAAGGCTCTTTGATTGAAGTTTTATTTTTTATTAGTTATCTTTAGCTCTTTTGAATGACCAGTTTGTGGACTATCGGAATAGTGATATGACATTACTCTGTAAAGTCTTGTCAGTTAAAGTCTCGTTAAGTCTGGTTGAGCAGTTTTGTTTTGTATAAATTAATTATGTAAACGATAAGTATGATTTAGTACTAGAAATAAACGTAAATTAGACATCCCTTAAACTCGGTAACAGTAATAAAATTTTGTTAGATAATAACCTTAGTTTCTATAGTAAGATCCTAAAACACATTACTGATTTGCCGGGTAATAAATTTTAGCAACACGTCAAGCAGATTTTACTTTCAATAAGTTGTGATATTGAGTGGGTCGTTAAGTGAACGATAGTGATGTCTAGAAATGACTCGCTTTATATATCTGTTCAAATTAATAACAAATACCAACGATTAATTATTATTACCTGTCTAGTAGAAAAATGTACATAAAAAACGATTGAGCCTTCTTAATTACTGGGAAGTTTCCTGAAACTGAACTGAACATTAAGTAATTTTATCTATATGTTTTTATTTTATCTATATTATCTATGTATATTTTTTTCCAAATGTTGGACCGTATATCCATTATAAATGGTACTGATCAATAATATAATGTTAAAATATTTTTGTTAATTTGTTTGTATGTTCAGATTTAACTCAAAAAATTAATCGATAATAATGAAAATTTGTATGTGGAAAGTTTATGTAACTCATCAATTAATAAGAAACTAGAGATGTTAAATTTTTTAGGTAATGTAAAAATAATAATCGTAATCTTTCTGTATTTGACTCCAAATTGTGTAGTGTTGCTAGCATCTTGCATAATATTATATCCTGAGCACTGTTGGCAGGTGCTGGGAAATAGTAAAGTATCATAAATTCTAAGATATCATAGAAAATTACGACTCCATCTCGTTGAATACTGAAGTTATTACAAGACCTATGATAAGAATTTCTCATTGATAATAACAGTGAAATTTGAAGATTAAAAATGATAGGTTAGCAAAGTAGGTAACAGAAGTACCGATAATATTTAATTATGATTAAATCGCTCGTCACTTACTTATGTACCAGCAGCAAGTCGGCTCGACCTTCAAAGACCTTGCGGTCGTGCAGCGCGTTCACCGCGCACTCAAAATGAGTTGACATCCCTGCGTCGCGGTGTGCAGCTATAAAATACAAGTTTATGTAATCGCTGATCAGTAATTTCACGAAAATTGCGTACCTTATATTCAAGTTTTCGTTTCTTAGAAAGTTTTTTTCCATTGAATGATGTCAGCTCAACATTTAATCGTCGGCATTTGTCTTATAGTAAAATTGCAATAATAAAATTGTTTAGTAACTAAATTCTTTCTACTGGGTCCATTTTATTATTAAATTATTCCGTTATCTAGAACATATTGTAATATAACAATATCTTATACGAAATTAATCAAATTGAATTTAAACATACTTCTATGTATTATCGTTAAGGTTTGTCAGAATTATTAATTTAATTGTTACCTAAAAATTTGTTATATTAAAGTAATTAAAAATACTGATTTTCATTCCAAATAAAATAAACAAGTATATATTTATAGACTATGAATGGTTATATTCTTTTAATATGTACACATTTTTTTTCGAACCGACTATGCTTATTAATCTTACGGTCCTTACAGCTTCACCGAACTACAATATGTCCACCTAATTTACCGTAATTAGACTTGTATATTACTTTTTAGGCTTTATAATTTAATATTAAGTAATGTTTAAGGTTTTTAAATAAATAATCAACATCAATAAATATTATAAAACAAAATTACGTTTCGTGTCCGTGTGTTCCTTCAGTTCCTCTAAACTACCGAAGCAATTACAAATGCTACAATTAGTACGATTTGCACTACGGTTTGAAGGATATAAGAAATAAGGAAGGTTTGACATTTTTATTGTATAATACACATATGATCTATTTATCAGATGGACAGGAAACTAGATGTATTTATTAGTAACTCAGCGTAACCCATTACAACATATTATTATTATAAAATAATAGGTTATTTTTTATGTTAAAATTGAGCAGTGTAAGGTTAATATTTGTCCAATTATATCACATCATTAGCGTTATATGTAATAATGTATTATTTGTGTTGAATATTTGGAGTAGAAGAAAATTAACCCTTACAGTATAATATCTTAGAATATATATTATTATCACACATTTAAAATATATGTAATATAAAAAAATGTTGTCTGTGTGAAGATACATATGAAGCTTCTTTAACATTGCTGTGTTGTAAAAAATGGATCAAAACGCTTACACATTTATGTCGTACGAAACCGAGATGGGTCTCTTGTTGGTTAATAAAATGAGAAAACAGGAGACATTTACAGGAGAGGTCATTTTTTTTGCTTAAACGATATTTAATGACATGCAAAATAATTATTAGTCTCATTGAATCGTAATAAAAATACCGGATCAAATCACCAATTACAAATCCATATAAACGTGTTAAGATATTAAAGACAAACGAAAATACATTAATTCATAACAGCGTCCATTGACGGCAATAGAAAGTTGCATCTAATGCAAAGTCATTATGGTTTTTATTTGCATACCATAAAGTCAAAATTTAACGTCATTCGCTCACGGACATCGGTGTAAGTCAAAGCCGGCAAGCGGAAACATAATTCTGACATGTAATAATATATTGACGATTTTATTCTATTGTTTGATAGATTAAATTTCCATCGATCAATATTCATTTGATAATTTTAACTTTCCATCTTATATAGAACGATGATTATAGTATTATTTATGAGACTCTCTTTAAATTATCGGCCTTTGTTAGGTCTTATTTCTCTGAAATATGTATTGATTTATTGGCATCTCTTAGGTTTTATCTAATAACTATAATTAAGTTATACGATTATAACATAACTACATTCTTCTTGACTCAATTTCGATTTCGTTAATTGTCTATCACATATCTATAAGTTTCTATACATTAAATATAAAAAGAAAGACAGTTTTCGAAAAAATATACTTTTACTTATCTTCAAGTATTTACTAATAATTTGTCTTCTATTCACATTATTTATCCCTACATTCAAATAAAATTCAGGTGTCTGTTGTTTTTCTGGGTTAATCTTCGAAATGGCTGATCTCTCTTCGACAGGAGTTTTACTAGTAGATAGAGGACTTTTCTGAATATTATCTAGTATACATACATATACAGTACACAAATTTCACAGAATTAAGTTAACTAGACATAAGTAGTAAAATGAATCCAGTTGAAACACGAAATCCCCGTGAAATAACCAAATCATTTTCACTAGAACGAAGCTGCGGGTACTAGTCACTTTTAATATTCATTCATAATTGGACGGTATGTAAGTGTACCTATATATTTTATATAGATTTACATGTGAAGCTCATCTCCATCATTTAGGTTCCAAAGTAATTGTTTTAATTTTATATCCAAACTAGCCACATCAGTCTGCGTTTTTATTAAGTTTTTTTTTACTTTTATTAACGTTTCTATTACAAAAGTTAAAGGTAGAAATATGCTTAAATATAAAATTTCTTCGATCTTTAGTTGTTCTTATAAATATGATTGTTTATTAAATCTATTATTGTTTTTTTTATATAAGGACCAAGTGTCTAAGAAGAAAAATTAACACAATTTGATCGAAATCTATCTAGAAGTTTTCACGTGTTGCGTCCACAACCGCAAACCTATTATCACTTTATTTAAAAAGCTGTTATTATGTCGCTTGTCACTTGTACTACATAAATTAGTTCCTGAGTTCTAGACACACGTACGTTATAATTCTCACGGAACACCTTATAAAGATACAGATCAATTTCTCATCACAAAAGCCGAACAAAACAAAGAACACCTTTCACTTACCCTTATAAGGAACGTAGATTTTTAATTTTAAACATATGAATAAATCGGTACAAAAATGTAGAGTGAAAGTATACTTATGAATAAAAGTTCATTGATGATTTATAAACGGTTAAAGTTAGACTGCAATAACTTTTCAGGATTCTTTATTAATTTCTAAGAAGAGCTATAACGAGTCTCGGTTGATGAATGATGATGCAGAAGACGGTGTACGTAAGAAAGTCTGACTGTTAGAACACTTTTGTGATATACATTATAACCTCTGTTAAGTGGAACTTCAAGGAGACGTCAAAAAATTCGAGTTATACAGTTTTCGACTTATGTGCATTTTGTGAGTAAATATTCAAATTGTATTTTTTTTAAATACTTTATAGGTTTTAGTATTTGATCACAATCTCATCTGATATTAAGTGACGATGTGGTCCAAGATGATAAACATGCTAAACTAAAGGGGATATCTCTGAATTGCAGCTGCCGGAACACACCATCTGATGCTTGGCGACAGATTTTCAATTTGAGGGTGGTAGAGCCATGCTGAAGCTATTACTGGTATCAGCATGAATGGGTCGGCTCGCCCGGGGTATTACCACCCTCTCATAGAAAACCGACGTGAAGTAACAGTGCTTGCATTGTTGCGTTTCGTTCGGTCAGTGAGAGTGCCGGATAACCCATCTCCCCCTTTCCCCACTCCCCCTCCCCCAAACATAGGTTGACAACGCACTTGCGACTCTTCTGGTGTTGCAAGTGTCTATGGACGGTGGTGATCACTTAACACCAGGTGACCCACCCGTTCTCAGTTGCCAGGATTCGAATCTACGTCCATCGACACGGTGACAAACACGCTATCAACTAAGCGATCATGGCTTAAGATTCATCATTACTAGTTGTGAGTTAACATTGTCTTCTTCTTCTAAATGCTTAAAGTCAGTAATTTATTTTTTTGCGAACTATAGAGATAAGGAGCTTCAAATGTACGAGTTAGTAGATTTAGAAAGTTGAAATTTCGATTATTGGAAGTTTTCGCATAGAAAACCGACGTGAAGTAACAGTGCTTGCATTGTTGCGTTTCGTTCGGTCAGTGAGAGTGCCGGATAACCCATCTCCCCCTTTCCCCACTCCTCCTCTCCCAAACACAGGTTGGCAACGCACTTGCAACTTTTCTGGTGTTGCAAGTGTCTATGGACGGTGGTGATCACTAAACACCAGGTGACTCACCTGTTCGTTTCCCTCCTATGATAAAAAGGCAAACCCTGCCACCAGGCTATGGCTTCATCATAATGTTTCCCTTCAACAAAAGCTCATACTCAGTTGCCAGGATTTGAATTTACGTCCATCGACACTGTGACAAACACGCTATCAACTAAGCTATCATGGCTTAAGTTTAATTCGTAGTTACTAATTGTGAGTTAACATTGTCTTCTTCTTCTGAATGCTTAAAGTCAGTAACTCATTTTTTTTGCGAACTGTAGAAATAAGGGGCTTCAAATGTACGAGTTAGTAGAGTTAGAAAGTTGAAATTTCGATTATTGGAAGTTTTCAGGCTAGAAGGGAAGAAAATAAAACGTTCTTTCGAGTTTTGGAGATTATCGTCTCATCAAGGTTCGATGTAAGGAGGTTTTACTGTATTTTCAGTTTACCCCAGATGTAGCATCCGCCACATGTTTTGCGTCCCTTGTCAGTCTGTGTATACCCAATAGTGAATCGGGCTGGTATTTGGATTGTTACACGATAGCTTTTATAGTGGTTCTTTATTAATTTGGTACGTTTTGGGATCGAACAGTGTATCTATCCACCTGCTAAAAGGCGTCTAATTCAGCTTGACAGTGACCAGTTACGATGATTGAAATGTCTGTCTCTCGCAACACCAACAGGTATTGTGTCGTCACTCTGTACTGATGTAGTTGCTTCAGAAAAGTTTTATTAATAAATAAATAAGACCTTGAAATTTTAAACACGTAAGTTTTATATTTCTTTCAGATAGATTGATATACAACAATTCAATTATATTTTGATAGATACCTATTTTCTTACTTGGTGGTAATATATTTTTTTAACATCTTGCGTGTTTTCAACACTTTAAACACGTAACTAAGTTTTATATTCCTTTGATATATAATTGTAACAGTATTTCAATTCTGTTTTGATACCTATTTTCTTACTAACGATCTTTTTGATGGCAACAAATTGCAGACTTCGTTTAATACGTATATTGCAAAATTACCTTAACAAATAATGTAAAGTTAAAATGCATAACTAATAAAATTTTAAATTAGTTTTCCGAACGCGTACGCTGTAGATGTTTCATTATAATTGAATCTGTGCGTTATTTTTGTTTATTATACAGTTATTATTTAAAAAAAAGTCGAGGCAGTCATAAGGACAGGCGATAGCAGTGAAATAACTGTATTCTCTTTTGAATTTTTAAATTAATTATATGTAGTATAAATTATTCAAATTTCATAATGTATATATTGAAATTATTAACATTGGTCTGGTTTTCACATCTATTGACACTGTGAACAATATACAGTTTATTAATTATGTATATGATGCAATCTCAATACAAAACATCAGTTGTTTTTTATATTGTATCACGGCAAAATGACTGCACTATGCCTGATGTCCAGCACAGTACAATCCAAAAACAATAGCGACCACCGCGAGACACACTATCCATCGCCTGTCGCCGCTGTCATGCCAGCGTACCAAAAGCTGGATATGCACAGGCTGATCCCGAAACGCGACCCGCAGAAGCGAATCACTATGACGGGCTTCTTCGCCATATACATGGTGGTTGCGACCCGGTCAGGCTGTAAAACCATACCACCCCTCTTTCGCTATTGCCTCGTTCGTTATTCAGCAGGGTGCACCACGTGCAGGTGAGGTTGGCTTGGGTGTCTCAAGTCTTATGATGTTATTCGACACCCCTTACACCCCAAAATTAGACGTACACAGGCCTCTTACGGCCAGGCAATACGCTTAGTCACGTTTTACTACCATGTCATGACGCGAAAACATAACTGTATCTCCTGCCGAAATTACCGTTCAACACACCTAAAGAAGGTTTGACTTCGAATATAATTTGTTACTTAAATTTGGCACATTTATTACACCATTAAAGGTTAAGCTTAAAAAACGCTGTAATTTATGAATTGACCCAATAGTAATAGTTTCAATCTTCACATAATACCAGAAAAATATTATTCACCTTACCTTTATATAAAGACGTCTTCTGACACTGAAGCCAATATGATGAAATTTATCGAACCGTGAATAAAATTCCGTTCGATCGAAAGTTGGCTCGTGTCTGCAATTTATATTTATTCAATGTGTCAACTTGGACAAATTCAATAAGCTCATAACTTTTATATTATTTTCTAAATGTAAAAATGAAGCACGTATAAAAATAATAGAAAAAAAAATAGTTATTGAAAAATGTTTAGAATAAACACGAGCAGTCTGCAGGTATGGTACCTGTCATCATGCACTCGTGCCGCTGTGCGCGCCGACTCATCCATCAAAATCGAGACGGGTGGAATAGACAAATCCCGCCAAATTACTTATTCTGTCAGTCCAATGAAATATACTCAAGAAAGCGAAGCTAAAAAGGCTATATTGTAATTCGTTAATGTCAAAATTAACTTTGCCATAATATTTAATACAGTAGACGGAGTCATGTCAAGTTCAACATCAGTATCGTGACTTCTGACTACAATTTATGGTTTATTTCGTCGACGTACCCGCACTTAATTAGTCATATGCATATCCAGATCGCGTGTTTTGTGTACATTAAATAGTAAATAACAATTACGGTTCATCGCATATAAGATTGTAAGGTTTATTGAACTGAGAAGGAATTTGATTGGCAGAAATTTAGAAGGCGATGAGTTTTAGTATCATAATGTTCAAGGTCTTTCTACTCCAATAGATACAGTCACGATTATATCATCAATCAAATCTTTAGGTTTCTTAATCGCAATCAAAGTGGATGATGTGAAAACAATTATAGATTACACATGCTGTAATTAGATGAAACGGTTACTCAAATTTTGATTCCAAGAGTTCTTCCGCGAAAGATGGTAGATCTATGACCTAGTGAGCCAGTGTGGTATTTAATCCACTTATAACATTTACAACAATTACAAAATATTAATTTTTGTAACAGGAAATTACACCTGAACGTACCATGTGAATCTGTTTCCCAATCAAACCGCGATCCCCGATAGTAGGTGATTGCGATAAATAAACAAGTATCGCACATCATGAGAATAGCGAAAGTATTCTTAATGAGTTACACCTCGGGCTATCGCCAGCAGTCTCTAACGCTAAATTGACTCATTTGACACACTCTTCCTACCAGAAGAATCACTCCTTCGACTGATATTGAAAAAGGAAGCTTATCGCTTGATAATCAAGACAGAAAATGTACTATCACTACTATGAAATTTGTTAGCGTATCGTCGGATGGCTTTATTTAAGTCAACTATAGAGTTAGAGTTCAATTTTGAATAGCGAATAGTAAAACTATTATGTTTACAAACGCCGAGAGATCAATGTTGATTATTTTGTACTGACAAGCAAATTAGCCGATGCCTTTGTCTCGTTTAGACGTATTAACCGTGATAGATGATTGAAAGAGTCCAGATAAGAGTACCAGGCGTACTGTTCAATTAAACAGTTCATTTGATCTTGCATGAATGGAATTACATAGGCAATAAGGCTGAACTATTATCCAATGTGAGTTAACTGGTGAAACTTTCTTTAATCGACTCTATATTGAGTGATACAAAGGCGTTTATTACTTTCACTAATAATGAAGGTCATATGTAATTAATTATTAATGCTAATTAATTGTATTTCTAAATATATCCTGGTATCTCATATTTTAAATGTGTTATCTTCTGCCCATATCAGTGCAATGTACGAAGAATTGTCTATAACATTATGAAGCTTTTGCAGTTCATCTGTTGTCTTCGAAATCGGTATTGTAATACAGTACATACACAAGATACATCTTAGATGCCTTCAATTTAAATTTATTTACATCATAAGTATATGTTTTGACGGTGCCCATTTCTACATTAATTGAACATAGTTTAAAAAAAAGTGTCAACATTCACTTCTGTTTTAGACGTAAGTTTTTTAATTCTATAATAAATAACAACAGAAGGAGTAATTATTAAATTCTTATACCACATGTATTTTATCAAATGCTAATCAATCTTTGAATTTCTTCTTTTATTATAAAAGTCTATATAAAACATGAAGTTGTAAAAAAAACTAAACCGCAATAAAAAAGATGATGTCCAGATATTAATCTTTGTTGCTGCTATCTCATATTGAAAGCAGTAATTCCTGCTTGATCCTTCATCATCATGATTCATCCTTGTTAAAAATCTAAAGGCACATTGCAAAAGACTTTTTAGTTTTTATGCACTAGAAGTATGAGAGATTTTATTTCTAAGACAAATACTTGAACATTTCCCAAAACTTTCATTTCTGAAGTCAAACTTCTGGAAGGCTTTGAAATTCTGATCGCTATACTTTTTGTGTAACGAGAAGTGTCGAGGTGAACATTGTGTCGGGTACAATTTTAAAAACACCGGTTCTTGTCTGCTCACCAAAGTTAAGCAACGTCGGGAGCGGTCTGTACTTCGATGGGTGACCGCTTGGGAACACCGTCGTGACATTAGGTTTATGCTATATTTTTTAATTAAAATGTGTCACTGTAATATAAAAGTTTCACTTTTTTATTCATTACAAAGAAGCTCCAATTTAGAACACTGTATTAAGTATAATAAACATTAAAAATACTCTATCATAATTATT
>MU159353.1:59907-220024 GCA_015888305.1 Antheraea pernyi | reverse complement strand
TTTGTGTCTCGGGTTTCCGTAGTAGTACATTGGTTCGAAACCAAGCAACTGAGTAGAAGCTTTCGATGAAGGAAAATAGGGTTCTCTCTAAATCCGCTTGGTTAGCTACCACCCTCAAGTTGAAAATCTGTCGCTAAGTACCTGTTGGTGTGTTCCAGCAGCTGCATTTGAGAACCAGCCTCCTTTAGGTTTAGCGTGTTTACCATTTTTGACCACAACGGTTTTTAACAGTCTTTTTTTAGAGCCACTCTGAAATTATTACTGGTTTCAGTATGAATGGGTCGGCTTGTCCTGGGGGAGTACCACCCGCTCATAGAAAACCGACGTGAAGTAACAGTGCTTGCATTGTTGCGTTTCGTTCGGTCAGTGAGAGCGCCGGAGGCCCACCTCCCTTCCCCTCTCCTCTCTCCATGGACGGTGGTGATCACTTAACATCAGGTGATCCACCTGTTCGTTTGCCACCTATGACATATAAAAAAAAACATCAGATGAGAATTTAGTCAACCGCACCTATAAAGTATATAAAATACTTTGTACCAATTTACTCTTAACTATTAATTTATATAGTTAAACAAAATGCTATAAACTATTTATCTTCTTTACTACCAATGCAAATAATATCACCAAATATATCGTATTATAAATCCGGCGCTCCATATTCCAGGTAAGCCATTCATTGAACCAACTTTGAAAAACTGGCATACTAGAAACTGTGTCATGTTTCGCACTCAGTAAAACCAGTAACAGTTTTTTAGGTAATAGTGTTTCGTTTTCCAACAAAGTCCCGAAGTATATTACCGATTTGCCGGACTGTAAGTTTAAGCGCCGTATTAAGCGGGTTTTGCTGTCAAAGTGCTATTAAAGCGTGGATCAATATGTGGACAATGGTGGTGTTTGGGATTGAATCCTTTGTGTGCATCCTCTAATAACGATTGTAACGCGTAATGTCTATTAAAAAGATAAATCCTATCGAGTTTCTTGTCTGTTCTCTTCGATGACTGTGTTGTTTTTCGAACCGATAGTTTTGATGTTCATAAGTAACTTATTAGGGTCTCAACTGCATAAAATATCTGGATTTGATTTGATTGGAATTTTAGTTCAAGATTACCTGCTTATTTACACATATAAGTAATCGGTCAAGGGTAACAAATTTGACGCTATCACATTCGACAATGCTTTACGCTGTGTTATTTTCCGAGATTGAAATTTGATCATCCGCACGAGTCCATTGATACCTCTGGTGCAACGACAAAAAACTTAATCATATTTTTTTATCAATAACATGATTTCTAAACGGGGTTCCGCTTTTTCTTGTTGTTACGAAAGATTTTCCCGTTTGCATGACCGTAGTGTAATCATAAAGTAGTGATTGAGTTTTTGCTACAAAATCTGTGTTATTATGTGTATTTTTTTTTAATATAATTGATAATACAGTGTAACCACCAGTAATTTGTTATAAGATAGCTTCGTATTAATAGTTTTACGAGAACACATGGAACAGTAACTAAGAAGACTTTTTTTTAATTTCTGTTTTGATTTTCCCTTTTATTTGAATTGTCACAATATGGCCTTTATAATATTTTTATTAACTAAAATAATATTTGATATATTAATTTAAACGGACTTATCATGTTTCCGGTACCGCTACAACAGATCCGGGACGTGACCGGAACATTAACACTAGGGCCACCCTATAAGTGAGTTCGGACTATAAAAGGCAAGATATCGTTGATTTCTATGTCGAAATTATTGTAATGCGAGGCTATGCTCGAACAGATAGTCACAGTGCCTACAGAGTGTTAATTGGATTCCCTGACTGACGGGACTAGTGACTCACTTTATCTATTAATGAAAACCGCATGAAAATTCGCTCGGTAGTTTTTGAGTTTATCGTGAACAGACAGACGCGGCGAAACGAAACGAGTAAGTTATGGGTACTTTTGTTGATTTTAAGTTTGGTGATTTCCGCAGCTTTCATTTTATACATTGACATTTTACAAAAACCAATAAATGCCACACTAATAAGCAACACCTCTTACCGAAAACAACCAGTCTCAATTACTAACCTAGACCACAATATATAGAATATTTCAAACCCGAAAAATCGACAAATTTCACTAAAGAACATTTTTGAAGTGTTCAGAATTCATTACGATGCTTTATTACGTTATCATTCGATAATACTATAACTGCAAAACTTAACCTAAAGTTTACACGTATAAACTTCAAGTTATCGAATAATGACGTGATTGAATACATTTTATCAAATTGTAAGTGCAATATAATCCAACAACAAGGGTGACTACCAAGAGAAATTCTATCGTCAGCCACACTAGCAGTTTTTTTGTAGTTAAAACTGTATGACAAGATATTGTTCATATCTGTTTACGGAAGGTAAACAATTGTGAGCTAAACACGTTTAGCTAAATATACAGTATACTCGCGTATAGTCTCAGTTTGATAATATTATTGTTTGTCGCTGGACTACATAATTGTGTGTAAATATAACTATCATCTTATTTAACGTTTGAAAGGACGAGGTTTTAGTAATGTTTAATTAATAAAACATATTATCAATTAAATAAATAACTTAGATTACTATATCTCCGGTATGTAATTAAATATGAATATTAGATATTACACCATTAATTTGACACCACGTCAAATTAAATAAAATCAAAAATACTTTATTTAGGCACTTATAAACGTCAGAACTACTACCGGTTTGGAAAACATTCCAGTTAAGAGCCGGCAAAGGACTCGATCTAGTTTATCTTTTTAACATATATACACGTTATTTACACGTCAAAATCGTTTTTAGTGGACAGAGAGAGAAGTCAATTCTAGACTTCACCATCGTTCACACATTGATCCACCCTATAATAGCCTTTTGATCGTAGTAGGCTCCTGTCCTTTGAGTCGACTCACTTGTATTGATTCAGTTGAGAAGTCTTGCAGGTCTTTTGTTAAATGCACCATCGCTATGAAAGGAATCGCAATTTGTAGACTGTCATTTCCTTTCTATGTGTTGTTGTTTTGTGTTGTTTAACTAAGAAAATAACCAGAATAGTACATTAAAAACTAAGATATAAATATAACTACATTTATGCTAGTTATAATAGAAGATAATAAAATGCTGTTCATAAGAAACGTGTTTATACAAACGCTAATATAAAAATAAAATAATAATACTCTTCTAAATTACGTCGAGTTCTCGCTACGATGTTCCAATTGGAACTGTTATCAATCGCACTGTGAATCGCGTATATATCCAATACACGCGCGGGGTGGACATTTCTAGAGTGTAGACAATTGACTTACGATAGACCGATATATTTTAAAGGAAAGAGAGCCTTTGAAACCATGCTATTTTTATATGTTTATTTGTTTTTGATACTGATACAGATAAGGTTTCAATGTTGCACTGTATTACGTGCTGTATTTCGTTTAATATCTCACATATGTGTAACATGATTATAGATAATTCTAGATTTAGCTATACATTTCGCTGGTGTTCGAAAATAGTCCGTTATTTTTCTATAGGTCGTGACATTTCGGAACAAAGAGCCTCTTTTACGGTAAATTGTAATGCAAGTACATAACTCGTAAATGTATTCTTAATCGTGACTAGTAATTTGTAGGTAATACCCATAATTAATCTCTGTAACCGACAAGACGTCGTGTCAGAAGATTTCTTTTGAATTCACTATCAGATAATGTTCTGAGAACAATGGTTTTATATGACTTGCGAATCGGCTGCGTAGATTTCACAAGATGTAATTAACGATTGTGGCTTTTTTGTTTCGTATCAGATATTTAAATGTATATAAGTTTGAAAAGTTATTTTCATGTCATCATTGTATTTGACTAAAATTTAAATTCGCTGCAGAATTTTCTTTTATTTTTATAAGTTTCAGCTTGTGATTAATCACAATTTCATCAGATGTTAAATGGCGATGTGGTCTACGATAGTAAACACGCTAAACGTAGACTGGCTCTCAGGTCCAGCTAAAGGAACACACCAATAGTTTGGTGACAGATTTTCTACTTGAAGGTGGGAGCTAGCTAGGTGGAATTAGAAGAAACCCTACCACCATGCTATGGCTTCATCGCGATGTTTTCCTTTACCGAAAGCTCCAATTCAGTTGCTAGGATTCGAACCTACGTCCATCAACGTGGTGTCCGAAAACGCTGTTAACTAAGCCAACATCTCTTCAAAGAAAAACAGCGGTTTTCATGTTTCAAAAATTATTACACTCTTTAAGCTACACTATTCTTAGTTTCAATACAAATAATACATTTATGCCGAGTGAATATACATTATTTTCTATTCAAAATACTATTATACTTTTAACCAAGCCAACCTCACTTGCACGTGGTGCAACCCTGCTGAATAACGAACGAGGCAATGGCGAAAGCGGGGTGGTAGGGTTTTACAGCCTGACTGGGTTACAACCACCATGTATATGGCGAAAAAGCCCGTCATAGTGATTCGCTTCTGCGGGTCGCGTTTCGGGATCAGCCTGTGCATATCCAGCCTTTCGTAGGCCGGCATGACAGCGGCGACCGGCGATGGATACTGTGTGACTCGGTGGTCGCCATTGTTTTTGGATTGTACTGTGCTTATCATCAGGCAAAGTGCAGTCATTTTGCCGTGCTACAATAAAAAATAAATAATAATAATACTCTTTATGTATACTTATAATATATAGTTTTAATAATACCTGTTAATAAAATATACTTTAATATACTTTTAATAAGACTGGGATAATGTTACTAGACGAAAATAAAATTCTTAGAACAGGTTTTTTTTAAACAGACTACGATATTGGCTTGACAGTCCATTGCTTGACTTGACTTGACTCAGGCGAGCGCTTAAGGCACTCAGCCAATTTTATCTGACAACCAAGCCCGCCTCGGTTCGGGCTGTTACCTTGTTACGCAACACCGCGAATCTAACAACGTTAACCTAAACTATGCTAACTATTCATACATATAGAAATTAGTGAGATACACATGTGTATGTGTACCTAACGCACTCATATAAGTATTTCGTATCGGACAACTAAGTTAAATTAATTTAACTCAGTTGAATAATTCTTCCACCATATGTATACCTACTTTTATGTGTGCACGTATGTGGGGGTGGTCTGTGCAATGCTATTAAGGACTTTAAAGACGTGACTGAGATTTTTCAGTGTAACTTTATCTTGCTATTAGCGTATTCAAGGGCTCCACGTCGAGGAAATGGATCAAGGTTTGAGCCGTTGCCGAGGGCGGCTTAGTCAAGTGTGCGGGAGTGAAATTTACCCCCAGATCACGGCCTTAAAACAGATATATTTCATACGAATTAAGTGACCGAAGACTTTTTTCTATGTATACGTATAATAGGGTGGTTCTTATTGCCACGAGTACTGCAGCGCTCCACTATTCTGCTCTTAGCTTACTAGACTACAGCAGATAGACTATTCTGGACCTTTTTTTGGCAACCAGCTTTTAGAAAATTATTACTGTCATGGATGTATCGAGTAGTTAATTATATTACAAGATTCATGCGTTCATTTCAATAATAACAATAGTTTAATGTTTCAAGTCAATGTGTACATAATTAACAGTAATATTGGTATCTGCACTGGTTACAAACCGTATCGCAGATATCACAATTTCATATAATGAGAACTAAAACAAACAGTGACTTCAACATATGTAATAAATAAAAACTTAATTTGAAATAATTAAATATGTATAGTAATGAGTGAATTGTTATTTAAATAAAAGTGTATGATTTGAACTACTGAATTTATAATTATAATATAAATTGTGGTAATAATAATTTTTCTGTATTTGTGTAATTTTTTGAAAGTAATACAAATGATTACAAATGTTTTACTTTTGTTATTTACACTGGATTACCCCTTGCGTTTTATGGGACAAAATTACTCTATATGTTACTTTATAATATTAGTTATCACTGTGTCATGTTTCGTCAAAATTGGTTCAGTAATTTCAGAGTGATATGCGGACACAGGAACGGACAGAAAGAGGGACAAAAATTCAAAATAATATATTTTTGGCTCCTATATCGATAACAAAGCCCACCCCGATTATAATTGTCATAAAAACTCCGTGGTATTATTTCCCATTTATTTCTCCTGTGCACAATAACAAAATTATAATTCGTAAAATACCACCAATATTACAAAATAATAAGAATAAACTATAAAATCAACTACATGGCGTCTACAATAATTTGCCATATTCGAACACGCAAACACTGAACAATTTCAGAATTATTTATATTATGTAAACAGTATTGAAAAACACTATAATAAAAAATCAAAATGAATTTATATAAAAAAAATCTTTATAAATTTGATAGTTGTATCACTGATTTATCTCCAATACACTATGATAAGGGCGCTTGTTTTGTTCGTAGAAAGTTGCGCAAGCGCACGTACCAAAATGATTTGGAATGTGAAAATTCGTTTTCGAGTTAACAAAGTGGGTGCCTCGGTTATTTTTATGGGTGGTTTTTGCTATTAGCGGAACTAAAAAAAGGGAAAGATATAGTTTTTTCATACGTTCACGACCGCGACTTTTGAACTTGATTGATGAGTTATTACAAAAGGTATGAAATACTTTCGAAATATCGAGTGAAGTAAACAGACGAAAAAGAGTTAAAGAATTTATAGCAATGGAATGCCATTTTAACATTTATATAGAAAATAATGATCAATTTCACTTGAGTCGTTGAAATAAGTGCAGTTTTATATTTATTTGAGTCGACTCACTTGTATTGATTCAGTTGAGAAGTCTTGCAGGTCTTTTGTTAAATGCACCATCGCTATGAAAGGAATCGCAATTTGTAGACTGTCATTTCCTTTCTATGTGTTGTTGTTTTGTGTTGTTTAACTAAGAAAATAACCAGAATAGTACATTAAAAACTAAGATATAAATATAACTACATTTATGCTAGTTATAATAGAAGATAATAAATTGCTGTTCATAAGAAACATGTTTACACAAACGCTACTACAAAAATAAAATAATAATAGTCTTCTAAATTACTTCGGTTCTCGCTACGATGTTCCAATTGGAACTGTTATCAATCGCACTGTGAATCGCGTATATATCCAATACACGCGCGGGGTGGACATTTCTAGAGTGTAGACAATTGACTTACGATAGACCGATATATTTTAAAGGAAAGAGAACCTTTGAAACCATGCTATTTTTATATGTTTATTTGTTTTTGATACTGATACAGATAAGGTTTCAATGTTGCACTGTATTACGTGCTGTATTTCGTTTAACATCTCATATATGTGTAACATGATTGTAGATAATTCTAGATTTAGCCATACATTTCGTTGGTGTTCGAAAATAGTCCGTTATTTTTCTATAGGTCGTGACATTTCGGAACAAAGAGCCTCTTTTACGGTAAATTGTAATGCAAGTACATAACTCGTAAATGTATTCTTAATCGTGACTAGTAATTTGTAGGTAATACCCATAATTAATCTCTGTAACCGACAAGACGTCGTGTCAGAAGATTTCTTTTGAATTCACTATCAGATAATGTTCTGAGAACAATGGTTTTATATGACTTGCGAATCGGCTGCGTAGATTTCACAAGATGTAATTAACGATTGTGGCTTTTTTGTTTCGTATCAGATATTTAAATGTATATAAGTTTGAAAAGTTATTTTCATGTCATCATTGTATTTGACTAAAATTTAAAACGCTGCAGAATTTTCTTTTAACTTTATAGGTTTCAGCTTGTGATCAATTACAATCTCACCAGATGTCAAATGGTGATGTGGTGTAAGACACATGTGGTAAACGTTCTAAACCTAGACTGGGTCTCAGGTCCAACTAAAGGAACACACCAATAGCTTGGTGACAGATTTTCTACTTGAAGGTGGTAGCTAGCTAGGTGGAATTAGAAGAAGCCCTACCACCATCGGCTTCATCGCAATGTTTTCCTTTACCGAAAGCTCCACTTCGCTAGGATTCGAACTTACGTCCATCGACGTGGTGTCCGAACACGCTGTTAACTAAGCCAACATCGCTTCAAAGAAAAACAGCGGTTACGGAGAGGGTCACTTTGAGGGTCCTCCTCCCGGACCCTCTCCACCGCCTCCTTCTGCGAAACGACTTCCTCGCAGAAGGAGGCCATTGCGTTCCACGCATCCTCGCTGTCGAGCATGGCCACAACCATGCTCGGCAGCGAGAGCCTGTCCTACCGCCGCAGCCAGAGTGCGACGTTGCTCCTCCCACGCATTACACTCAGAAAGTGTGTGCTGCATGGTGTCCGGTCCAACACCGCATTCGTGATATACGGCGGTCGGCTCCCTGCGAGCTATCTGGTACAGGTACCAACCGAAGCACCCGTGCCCGGTCTGCACCTGCACCAGACGGACCGTCAGGGAGCCCCACTTCCTCTGATTCCAGTTACGCAACATGCTGAATCTAGCTAAGCTAAGCTAACTATTCATAAATATAGGAATTAGTGAGATACACATGTGTATCAAGTATGTGTACCTCACGAACTCATACATGTATTTTGTACCTGACAACGAAGCTAAACTAATTTAACTCCGTTCGAATAATGGGAAAAATTCCTTCCACCATATGTATACCTACTTGTGTGCGTGCACGTATTTGAGGGTGATCTGTGTAATGTTGTTAAACTAGTGATTGAAATTTTCAGTATAACTGTATTGTGCTAGCAGCGTACCCAAGGGCTTCACACCGAGGGAATGGACCTACGCTTGACCTGCTGCCGAGGGGGGCTTAATCAAGTGTGCGGGAGCGAAATTTACCCCCAGATCAAGGCCTTAAAATAGGTATATTTCATACGAGTTAAGTGACCGACGATTTTTTTTCTATGTATACGTATAATATGGTGGTTTGTAATACCCGTGGTACTGCAACACTCAGTAACTAATCTGCTCTTCTAGTAGCTTTTCTAGCATACTAGAGTACAACAGATAGACTATTCTGGACCTTTTTTTGCAACCAATCTTCTAGTAGGTTATTACTGTCCTTGTCGAGTAGGTATTTATATTGGTGGCCGTCTTGTTAGACCTTTCTAGGTTTTTTTGTGGCAAGTCAGTCTCTTATCAGAGAATTGTAAGCTTGGCGATCCTAAATGTTGACGGAGGATAATTTGTAGGATAAAAAGCTGTCTAACAGTTAAACCTGACAATAAGAACTAATAAGATGGTGACCGTCTTGTTAGATGTGGTAGCTCCGTGGTATTATTTCCCATTTATTTCTCCTGTGCACAATAACAAAATTATAATTCGTAAAATACCACCAATATTACAAAATAATAAGAATAAACTATAAAATCAACTACATGGCGTTCCAAGATCTCGCTAAAAATTCCCTCTAGAACTGTTATAATCATTTGAAATAGGAAACCGGTCGCGTTCACCGGCAATTTGAAATTAATTATGAACGCGTCCATTAGAAGGGAAGTTTGAATTCTGACAATTACTCGATGTTCAAGCATAAGTTCTAATGAACGGACTCTAACAATTACTTCCCGGTTTAAATGAACGATCGACTCATTTTCTTTTAACAAATGAAATCAAGGTTTTTTTTTGTAAAATGAGAAATTATATACGACTATGTTATCTGTGACTTCAACTGTGTTATAAATTATCTTAGCATATTTTTTATATACAGAGAATAAAACATAAAGACCATATCGCTTGCCCCATTTCTTCACGGAAAGAAAACAAAGATCGATGATTGCGTAAAGACCTTCATGGATCGGATATTTATATTTATAATTCTTCTATCCGTGTGTATGTGACTGAACTCCTCCTAAACGGCTGGACAGATTTTAAAGATTTTTTTGTGTGTGTTGAGGTGAATTCGTGAATGGTTTAGATTCACAATTGGGCCCGATAAGTAGCGCTTCGGTTGACTTTTAGGATTTTTTAAATCAAGATTGGTAAGATTATTAATTTTCCTAGCTATACCTTCTTATAGCCCTTTGCTTAACTGTGGGCATTTTCAGGCTGATATTATTATCATTATGTTAGTAAAGACATTTTAATTTTAAAACATTAGAAGTATTCATTCAATCTCCATTTTCAATCTGAAAGAGTTTAGACAAATGAAGATTTTAATATTTATGACGATAAGAAAAATTATCTTACTCTTTAATTTTATCTTAAAAGTGTGGTATATTAAAGAATCATTCAGAAGTATTTTAATATAAACTAGTACGATAAATTAATTCTAGATAGCAAGCATTTTTTAGAAGTATTACGACTGCTTTTGATAGGATTAAAGAATGTAAAAATCTAAAATAGGGCGAGTTGGGTACGACATACACGGTATGACCCTTCTGTATTTATTTTTATTTAGTACAGATATAATTTTCCAAATATCGTAATTTTGATATTAACCGTACCAAGCCAAATTTAAGTTTTATATGAGTATACTATACTCACAACATATTGTTCAACGTAGCTCTTTGAATAGTGAAATAACTAAAGCCGTTTTGTATTCTCTTAATTATTTTTGAAATAATATATGTATTATATCTACTTAAACTTAACATTACAAACGTTGAAGACAAGATTTAAAAAAAATACATTGTTATACAATTAAATTTTCTTGACTTTCTGAGAGACAAATTGATGATTTAAAATTTATATACTTTCCCGAAATGTTATATAAGATAGGTTATTAGCAATATCCTTCTTTTTTATCTCAACCTTACAAATTATTTATAAGCTTTAACGTTAGATCACGATATAGCTTTATAACAAATAATTATGTGACATAAAGTGGTAACAACATTCTAGAAAGAATCAACTCTCAAGTACAGGTACCAGAACGCACCTAAAAGCAATAGCGGTAGATTCTCAACATGAGAGTAATAGCCAACCAGGTGGGTATTAGCAAAAGCTCTGCCTTTAGGGTATAGTCTTATCATTGCCTTTTTGTTTACCAAAACTCATTGTACCTACGTGCCTAAGTCGATCGACTCCACATCGTAACTCACTAAGCTATAATTATTTGAAAACTCATAATGACTTATAAAAATCCAATATATCACCCGAAAATAATTACAAAAGGAATTAGAATCTGTTACGCTTCACTGTATAATATAAATTCCAGCGTAACGTGACGTCGCTTGGCGTGGCGTGTGTGATATTTACCCGTTCCCTTATCTCACCATCCGGTACGCATGTAGGTCAGTTTACATTACATTAGCACGCATCACGGCGGACCGGTGCGATGCCGTAGCTCACAATGGTATATTGTTCTAACTATACATATTTTGTAGTGTTGTAATATAGACAGAACTGTGTTACGGTCATCACGATGGCGATCAATGCCGTGCCCCACTATCCGAGTTGGGAATTGATCAACTATCAAGCTTAACTTTAACACTTCGAGTACTTTGACGTACGTCTTCTCTAGTTTTATAGATAACAAACATATAAACTGTTATCGTAACTCGGTACGTTTCTATACTAATATTATAAATATGAAGGAGTTTGTTTGCTTGAACGCGCTAATCTCGGGAATTACTGGTCCGATTTGACCGAAATTCTGTCAGTGTTATAAAGCTAATTTATCGAGGAAGGCTATAGGTTATAATATCATCACGCTAAGACCAATAGGAGCGGAGCACCAATGAAGAATATTTCAAAATCGTTTTTTTTCCTTTTAGAGAGCTTCTACTGCTTGGTTAGCCCAAAGTAACTATTCCACGCTGACCAAGTCGCGGGCAGAAGCTAGCTATTTATTATTTAACTATTTTAAGTAATATTAAAAATGCGAAAATGAGTATGTTCATTTATTACGTTTCCACGTGTTATCTACTCCACCTATAATCATGAAATTGTGCATACATATCGTCAGGGGTTCAAGGACTTAGGATACACTTCATACAAATCTACATCGATCAGGGAGCTGGTTGGAGTGTGGTTCGTGACTATTACATATCTGGTATAGACTTAAACATCAAGTACGTTCCTTATGACAACATTTATCCCAACTATATGATGATTGGCGAAAAGGATTTTCTTTTTTCAGTTTTGTTGTTTTTGCACAATTTTTTCGGAATTAGCAAAATAATGGTCGAGGATGATCACATTTTACTACGAGTTACGTTCATCTTCTTGACGCGTTGCTTGAGTATTATATAATAAGATCACAAAGATTCGTCAATCATGAATTAGGTGTAAGTCAGAGAGTCCTGGTAATTTTAAAGTCCAGTTTGTAACAATCATTCTATATGTCCCTTCGATCTTTTGCGCTTGATGGAAGAAGTCGGATATCAAATCATTTGATAATTTTCTAAAGCATGTGGTCATTTTTGTTAAAGTATGTAACGGTGATATGGTGTTACTGTTTATCAATGTTGTTTCCAGTATATTTCTCAGATATGTTTGGCTTTTGACTACAATATTACTACAGTTACGTTGTGATTTAAGATGGTAATACGCTAAAGCATACGATCAATTTACGAATTTATGTAAACGGATAACTGCAGAACGGTTGCAACTACTTGTTTAGTTCTTTTTTCTTGTGTGTATAGTTGTCAGAAGTGTTTGATTGAAGGAGGAGTTACTTTGCGGAAATCCATCATTAATTATTAAAGTGGACATTAGAGGCGGAAGTGCAAAGTAAAGTCCACTATAACATTCAAGGACAAATTTTGTATGAAAAAAAAAATGTTTGAAATATCTTACGGAATGTTACAAATTTTGATAACAGATCTCCATATAAATAATAAGTCCGAAGACAATAGGGAGGTCTTCAAAAATATTGTTAAAAATCACAAATTGACAGTCAGTCAGTGAGTCTTTAATTACATTGTCGTACTGTAGAAATAAGATTTGATGTCATTTCCTTCGTTAGTATGTGCGAAGCCGGGCCGTCTAAACTAATTGGTTCTTTAGCGATATTACAGGAATATACCTATGGTTATTTGACTAGCTTGGAGGAAGTTATAAAACAACCTATAACCTGTCGCTCGACCCAATTTTTGAACATACAATAACTGAGGTTATTTTCCTCTCAACTCTGTGGAACACCATTTTATTTGTGATGGCTTCTATGAACTTCCTTTTCTTACCCTTATCCCACCTAAGTATGCACAACATAACATGTTTTCCTCTTGCACTCTCCCTTGTCAGCTGTCATCGCAGAATTCACATCTTTTATACACATTTCTCACACAATCCGTCCATATCTTTTTTCCACCTTTCCACCACTTCATCCCTCTTCTCTCTTCTTCTTTCCTCTATTTCTCTGGGAGCTAGAGGCTCCCCCATCCGTTTCTTAACCGCCGTATATTGATATACGGCGGCAAGAACCTCCGCCTCTAGCTCCCAGGGAAGGGAGCCGGCCAGCACCATGGCCGCCCCCGAGGACATCGTGCGGTATCCCCGTATCACCCTCAACGCCACGGTACGCTGCGCAGCTCTTAGAGCACGGATATTTGTGGCGTTGAGGGCGTCGACCCACAACGGTGCCCCGTAGGCGGCCATGGACCTGACGACCCCCATATAGAGGCGACGGCAGACGCCGCCCGGCCCCCCCGTGTTGGGGAGGAGTCGTCCGAAAATCCTTGACAAATTATATACTAAAACCTTCCCTGTGAATAACTTCATCGAGTGGTGAAAACAGCATGAAAATCCGTTCAGTAGTTTTTGAGTTTATCGCGAACAGATAGACAGACGCGGTAGGGGACGTTGTTTTATACTATGTAATGAATGTAATGAAGTTCTACTATTTGTATCGTATCAACGACTTAAAGAATAAAAAAAGAGAAAAAACGTACATATTCACTTCATTATTGAAAAACAGTGAACTTTAGTCTATACGAAACGTATTTATTCCATAGTGCAATTCTTAATAAAACAAATCTCCATGAGAAATTCTTTCACGACCATTGAAATTTATCTTATGTTACCTATCAATAAGTTATTCGCATCTAACATCGTAACAAAAAATTTGCCCGCCGCAGGTGTGGATAACGTAAAACAATAGATGTAAGGAAAAAAAAAAGAATATGACCGTGAAAATAACTGCCAACATCAAGGTTCCGTACATATTTAAAAGAGTATACAGGCCGAAAAGTTACACATTAGCAATATTTATGGAGGATAGTCGGCACTAGATTCTCGTCCTAAATCAATTAAAAAAAATAGGTGCTTAATATTTGTACCTAATTATCTAGAAAAATACAAAAATTATACGCAATCCGTAGCTTCTATGTTAAAGCACGTATGACAATGTATTTTATTATTTATTCCAAGACACCTTCACCAATTTTTCACCAAAAAAAAATTAAAGTACTGACACGTTAGATTTACATCGTTATTATACATATGTGTAGATTCGGAGGACTAACAGCTATAATATACAATAATTAATGAATACAATATTCAAATCAAGCCATTTACTAATCCTCGCCGATAAATAACAAAGTCCAATCACTTGCATTATTGAGTACTAAGTGAACGTAACTATAATAAAATTAAAAATATGAATAGTGTATTATTGTTTGCAACCGCCATCCTCAAAGAACTTGCTGTTCAAAACCGATGTCGCCTTACTTGTGGTAGTGTTAAAGAGGTCAAAATCACCAAACTCGCTCATAACAGTGGGTGACTAGCTCGCCATAAATATGAATTTCATTAGTGGAAACGGTGGGCAACGATAGAAAGAGCTTTGTACGTAAATGCTTCGTCGGGATAGTAATACATAATTTCGATAGAAGTTTGGGACAATCTACGCCGTTAGAAGTAATTTTGAAGAGCTTTTTTTATCATAGGTGGCAAACGAACAGGTGGGTCACCTGATATTAAGTAATCACAACCGTCCATAGAGACTTGCAACACCAGAAGAGTCGCAAGTGCGTTGTCAGCCTTTGTTTGGGACAAGGAGGAGTGGAGAAGTGAGGAGCGGAAGGGAGTTGGGTATCCGGCGCTGTCAATGACCAAACGAAACGCAACAATGCAAGCACTGTTATTTCACGTCGGTTTTCTGTGAGAGGGTGGTACTACCCCGGGCGAGCCGACCCATTCATGCTGAAACCAGTAGTAGCTTATGCGTGGCTCTACCACCTAAATATACTACCTAATATTATATCTGCTATTTCTCGCCGCTTCACAAAAGGTAGCATAGTATACAACATACAACGGTGTTTACTACAAAGTTCATTGTACTTATATTATATATGCTATAAACAATGAGAAAACCATAGAATTATTTTTTATGTACTCTTTGTATTATTTATACATCTTTCTTATATTAACATATTTTGAAAACAAAACACATTAAGAAGAGAAAATAGAAAGAAAGTAGGTCATGAGTCAAAAAGAGTCACTTCCCCGTTAATAGTTCGCATACTTATTCCAGTACCTAATAATTATTATTTACGAGTCGCAAAAATTACCACATAGTACCTTACAACATCAAAAAAGGCTTTTATAGTTAATTCCTTGAATTAAATTGTTACTACAACCTCAAATAATATACCGAATAATTTTCTAAGAAAATATTTCATAATTATTTATAGCTATTGCAAATATTCTGTTTAAAGAAACCATTGCAAATTCTAGTGAAATGAATTTATTTGTATAGAAATCTTAATCAATAATTAATCCAGACACTTTAATCTATATATAGTCTATCTCTAAAAATAGTTCCAAAGGTATTATATAATCACAGTGATGGTAAAAAAACAGATTTAAAACGTTTCATTGATATTTCGAAACGAATGAGAAAAATATGCGGAACCCTAAAGCAAGATATCAACATGCATACCACGATCCTCGGAGCGCCGCCATCGAACCCCAATCAATAGACCGTGTTCTAAGTATTTCTCACATAAGGTTACCTTCCCACACTGTTAATTTATGTTAACATTACTAATTGTTAAAACTCGACCCCGGTTTTGTAGAGCGTTGAATTTTTTTTTCTATTATAAGTCAACCGGTGGACTTTCCATTGTATCGAGCTTCATTTAACATTCATTAGCTTGTATGGAAAAACCAGTCCAATTTTTTAACGATCCTTGTACGTCAAGGAAGTATTAAATTGTTTTTTTTTATTTATTGTAGCACGGCCAAATGACTGCACTATGCCTGCATGGTAAGCACAGTACAGTCCAAAAATAATGGCGACCACCGAGTGACACACTATCCATCGCCGGTTGCCGCTGTCATGCCGGCCTGCGAAAAGCTGGATATGCACAGGCAGATCCCGAAACGTGACCCGCAAAAGCGAATCACTATGACGGTCTTTTTCGCCGTATACATGGTGGTTGCGACCCAGTCAGGCTGTAAAAGCCTACCCGCCCCGCTTTCGCCATTGCCTGTTCGTTATTCAGCAGGGTGCACCACGTGCAGGTGAGGTTGACATTGGTGTCTCAAGTCTTATGATGTTATTCGACACCCCTTATACCTCAAGGAATGGTTTTTTGAAGCGACAATGGCTCAGTTTATAGCGTGTGTGGACAGCGGGTGGATAAACGTAGGTTCGTAAAGCGACTGAGTCGGGGCTTTCGATGAAGGACAACATCGTGATCAGCAATCAAAAAAAAAAATTCGAGGCAGTCATAAGGACAACGCAACACAAGTGAAAACTCAAAACAATGGAATTTAAACTGTATTCTATTTTTAAATTAATTATAGCCTGAATTATTTCAATTTCGTAATTTGTAAATTGAAATTATTACCATTAGTCTCTCTTCACATCTATTGGCACTCCGAATAATAATTACATACTTTTTTATACAGTTTATTAATTCAACAAACATATGGACTGCACAATCTTTTTTTGTTTTTATGTCATAGGTGGCAAACGAACAGGTGGGTCACCTGATGTTAAGTGATCACCACCGTCCATGGACACTAACAACACCAGAGGAGTTGCTAGTGCGTTGCCACCCTTTGGGGGAAAGGATTAAGGGAGGTAGAGGGAAAGGAACTGAAACTATTACTGGTTTTAGCATGAATGGGTCGGTTCGTCCGGGGTAGTTCCACCCTCTCACAGAAAACCGACGTGAAGTAACAGTGCTTGCATTGTTGCGTTTCGTTCGGTCAGTGAGAGCGCCGGAGGCCCACCTCCCCTCTCCTCTCCCACTCCCTCCCCTAACCCTTCCCCCTAAAGGGTGGCAACGCACTTGCAACTCCTCTGGTGTTGTTAGTGTCCATGGACGGTGGTGATCACTTAACATCAGGTGACCCACCTGTTTGTTTGCCACCTATGACATAAAAAAATAAATAAATAAAGGAAAGATTTGTTCTTTTCAGTACACTGAAAGGAAGGCACACTTTAATTTTTAAAAATCAAATAAACTTTACATCCATCTTTACAAATTGATGATGAAAAGATGTTTTTTCTACACTTAATTCACATAACCCAAGTAACCCATTTGCAAATGAGCTGTTATAAATAGCATTAAGTCATTGCCATTCCTTACGTATGTTGAATGACATAGTGTAAAATTAAATAAAACCGTGGTTCAAATATATTAATAACTAGCTGAGCACGCGACTTTGTCTGCGTGGAAATATATGTAAATATAAATGATAATATAAAAATAATAAAGTCATCTGATTGTATTAAGTGCATTTACTTATCTACGTTTCTCTCGTACTTACGCCGCGTCGTCATTAGAATTACAATAACTTTTGATAGAGTGGACCGATTTTAATAAAACAAAAACTAAGTTACTTTCGAGGATATGTTTTATGAATTTCTTGCTGAGGTTTTATTGTGAACCTAGTGCTTTAGCGGTGATGCGTGTTCATACAAACAGACAGACAGATAGAGGCACCTCTAAAAATTGGTTGAAATTTTGTTCACGAAATCCAAAAAAAGGACAGGCACGTTAGATTTACATTTTTATTATATGTAAAGATAATTTTTCTATTCATTTTGTACTTCGATATAAAATTCTTAATGAAGCTCTATATGTATCGATATCATCATTATAATATGAAATATATACATATTTCAATTTCGTGTCATATTAGTGCTAAAATTTGTAATTTAAAACACTCGCGCTGATTTCTCAAAGTATATTATGCTAAATGCTATTAATTTCATGTCATATGTATAAGGCAGAATAACGTAAGTTTATGAACAAAAATTACCAACGGTAGACAAATGAAAAGTTATGTTAAAAGTCAAATCAGAGGATTCCATTATAAGTTATTTGTTTCAATTTACCGTAAAATTGTATATGCAAGTCGTATGTTTTTATTCCAGTGGAGATAAAGTGGAAGGGTTGTGGTTTTTTTTTTTTTGGTATAATTGTATATACACATCCGATATACGAACGAACGTAACATAGCGATGGCTAGTACTTTAGTATTTTTATAAACATTTAAAGTTAATCAAAATTTATTTGCCAATATTTGAAAAATGTTAAATAAAAAACGTAAAGTCAGATAATGTAAACTTATGGATACAATTAGGGTATTCCTTTCTGTATCCCTAACAATATGTATGCAATATTATATGATCAATAACCAAACAAACACATATATTTGCATTTATAATATTTGTTATGATTCATATGAAATCATATTCTTAAAGAAGACTATCTTCTTTAGTCATTCAATGAAATGTGTTAAGCTATAATAAATCGTTTCGCTTAATGTAAGTTAACAAGATTTTAAATATTATTTAGCTTAATCATCTGCACATTGTGAACGAGCAGAAACAAGTAATTTCTAATGGCATATAACATAAATAATAAAACTCTGGCCATATTCTGTGAGGGTTTAAATTTCATAAAGATATCTTTTACCGTGACAATCTCTTAATACTACCCATACATGTTGTACTAACCTGGAATACTGTTCAGTAAACTACACTATGGCATTAATATCAATTGTAGTACATCGACCTCAGTCGTTAATAACTATGCATAACACAAAGCTATAATATATTACCCATCGGTAACCACTCAACCATTATAATCGGAGCTTTGAAAGTTGTTATAAAAACTTCCCGGCTCCTTTTATTTTAAGTAATGGGGATGCGGGGAAGTTCACGTTATGTTGGATGTTGAGGTGCCTATACTTTTCGATTTATGTCCAACAATTCTTAGAAATTCTAAAGAGCGATAGAACACGTACTAGTATGTCTTAATAGATACTGTGATATCTGTTTTTTTACTTAGATTTAATTAGAGGACCACTTAGCATCGTTATGAATAATAATTTTTAAATACATATAAAGAGCTAAGTATACTTGTTTACAACATAACTAGCTGACTCACGCAACTTCGTCTGCGCTAAATCGATTATTACCGGTTCTAATTGTATTTCCCAACTCAAAAAATCTTTAAAAAATCCTAAAACCCGATTGTAACGCTAACAACTAATTGTAAACCCGAGCTATCCCAGAATCAGGCTAAATAGATACCTACTATGCGAAAAATATTTTGATGCAGCACTACCTACCGGATCCTATTGCATAATGTATTTTACCTTTAATATAAAAACCATCTTTTTAGGCTGAGATATTAAATTTAGATAAATTATGTTGTCGGAGACTTTTTTGTAAAGCTAAAAGTAATTATATTTTTCCTATAGGTTATATACCATTATTTCAAACCATTCAGACAGCGCACGCCTCATAATAGAATTTTGTCTCGTTCTCTCATATATATTGTGATTAATTATTGAAAATATATACCTACCACAATAAAAAGTAGTATATATAGCACTCAGATATATATATATAGATAATATACATTTATAATATTCATAATGTTAGCATAAATAATTTTCGAACTCACATCTTTCTATTTTCACACATTGTGAAATATAGTTGAGAGCATTGATGTATATAAAAATCCAAGATGCACACATCAACATCTCAAAACCCTCTGCATAAAATATGCACACAATTGAAAATTATGCATTCATTTCAAATAGTCTAATAATGAAAAAAAGTGTCGCTTGCGTCCTTGTAAAAACGACTTGAAATCATTCAGGTAAGATTGAATTTGCAAAATTTTAAGTTTATCGTGTAACTATAACCACGTATGTATATTGGGGAGTTTTTGCGGACGGTTTTCAGTGCAATTTTTGTTCGAAACTGTGAGTCTTGAGTTACTATATATTTCTACAGTGATATTTTAGCCTGAAACGGAAGTTGCCCGCGCCGTTGCAACACACCATAGAGTTAGTTTGATAAACTGTTTCTTTTGAAATATTTTATAAACAACTTCTTTCATATATAAATATTATTTTATAAAATTTATATATGTTATTTATGCAAACGTTTATTCTTGGTATTTTATTTCGTTGTTCGAACTTTGACTGAGTCTAAAACGGTCTAAATGAAAAAATATTTTGTTTATATTCATGGCAAAGAAATTATAATTTGTCACATCCGTACATATTCACTCCTGTTTTTTGGATAAAGTAATGCATATTATCTAGCAATAATGATGGAGTGACACAATTTTTTTTTGACATAGCAGTAAAGTTATCCAAATGCAAGTTGTAATAATACTTTAAGTGTAGATTGAGTCCGATATTTACGATTTATTATTCGATAAAATCGCTACTTAATATCAGAAGTATTATAATAATTGAGCTAAAATCATGTTTTTCACACAAAATTTTTATTTAATAATATTTTGTAACTTTCCTTTTTTAGTTACTTTGGACACAGCAAACCAATTGCTTAATAATTACGTAGGAAATATAGAAATTATTAATTCATCCGTAACTACTAATTCGTATGGTCCATTCAAGTATTTCGTAAGAATTGATAGGGGGAGGCGAGGTCCTTAATTTTCTTATTTTTGATTGGGTGGGGGTCTTACGTCAACGATATTTATTTATTTCACTAGAACACATTTAAAAATACTTATACAAATTATATTATAGATAAAAATTATTACAAGAGTATCGCTTACTTTTCCTGCACAGGGGGAGGAGGCGATCAGAAATTACAAAATTACGAAGAGCCCAGATGTTGTAATTTTTGTTGGTGGTAGAGCCACGCCGAAGCTATTACTAGTTTCAGCGTAAATGGGTCGGCTCGTGCGGGGTACTACCACCCGACCCACAGAAACACCGACGTGAAGTCCACACCGTCAGTGATTCCATTGTTGTGTTTCGTTCGGTCAATGAGAGCGCCGGAGGCCCGCCTCCCTTTCCCTTTCCCCTCCCACAAACACAGGCTGGCAACGCACTTACGACTCCTCTGGTGTTGCAATGGACGGTGGTGATCACTTAACATTAGGTGAGCCAACTGTTCGTTTGCCTCCGATGATATTAAAAAAATAAAACATAATAATTCTTATAATACCAGCAAACACTTTATGTTTTATGTAATATTTATTTCCTTGTGTTTTATTTTCAATTAGACACATTTCTATATCTATTTCCCATTATTCCTATTTTATATTAAATAATTTATCTTTTCACTTCATCAACCAAACACCTTGCTACCTTGCTAGTAAGTAGATTCTAAAAGATCTATTTCTTTTTTCCAATCAGTATGATACATTCAAAAGTAAGGGACCAAAATAAAAATTATAGTCATTATAAATATTATATTCTATGGTTATTGCTAGCAAGGTCAAACACAAATTGACGTATGAGTGAATCTCGCAATGGATCAGAACTTTCGGTGAAAAAAACATTCCAATAAATCTATAACAGGCAATAGAATACTTTCCTATTGAACGCATCAATAGCTATAACGTTTAATTTGAAACTATATCATTAAGCATCTTTAGATATATTCCGGAAGTTGCACTTTGTAACTGATCCGCCTTTAGGTTTAACGTGTTTACCATTTTGGGTTACATCGTCATTTAAAAGTAGATGAAAATGTGGTTAAATGCGAAATCCAAGAACTATATAAAGAAAACACACTACATAATTAGTGTGTACACACAGAGAAAGTGCAATTTCTTCGGCTTTTTTTTCCTACAAATGTATTCAGGATTAACAATATAATAGGAGAGAGAAACGATCGCTATTTCATACGAGTAATGAGTATTAGATATATGGTTACAAAGATTCGTTGTCATGATTTAAGTGCAGGTCGGAGAGTCGTATTAATTTCGAAGTCTATTAAATGCCTTGAGATTAATAATCACATGCTTTACAAAATTATCGATTTGATAGCAGATTAATTCTCCATCAAGCCAAAAAGATCGAAGGGACATATAAGAAGATTGTTACAAAGCATTATATGCCCTAGTCTCTTCGTACTAAATATGGGGCATTACTTCATTGGCTTATATATATTAAATTGTATACCTATATATATAGGGATGCTTATAATCTATATACTATACAAAGTCTCGTACTATGAATACTTAACTATGAATTTACTCATTTTGGTATACTATTAGACTCAAACAGACACATAAATACGTACACATGTACACAAATACATACGTTTTTCCGTGCCGTGGCATAAAAAGTTGCACGTCAAAAAATATCTAGTATAAGAGCTAACCACATGATTTTAACAAAACCCATTTATTTTATAATCTCTTTTATAATTTTATTCTTTTAAGATTAATGTATTATCATATACGAACACATCCTCACATGACACATCAAGTAACATACTTTCTTAAGCAAAACAATGAAAGCATTTTTACAAATCACACAAAATATCTCTTTTCATTTTTCAATATCACCAGCATTGCCTAACACACTTCACTGACCGTTACCAAACCTACTTATTGCATATTTATCTCTCGACATTTGACTCCCGTTATCTGCTTTGAAGTGTCATACACGCTATTACTCTCTTAGGCTTATCTTATTATTCAGTTACGAATACTGTGTAACTCTATTTTGCATATTTTATTATATAAATTACTGTTATTTTGTATTTTAAATTCCATTATTTTTTCAATAGTATTGTATATCTTTTGATGATCTACAGGTTTCCTCATTAATAAATGTTTCGGAAAATACGAATTTCAAGAAGTTTATCATGAAGATTCAGCTTGATACTAATTATTTTAATATCTAGGATCTGTACTACTAATTTTGAGCGTAGAACCGGGATAACGTACCTCGCAATGTGTAGGACAATACGACTGTTAAATTATATAAATATGAACTAATAAAAAATCATCAGCTTAGTAATCATTTTTGATGACCTCCTTATCGTCTCCTCCTCCTTATCCTCTTTGATCAAACCATACATTTTGTAGGACAAATATTTTTTCCAATAATTTAGATAATTATTATTAGATTTAACAAAAAAACTCAGTAATAAATTTTAGACAATCATCAAATCAACATATTTTATCCCTGTTACCCCTGTTACCTACCACAATCGAGTTTTCGTACGGGAAATTGTTGGGTGTCCCATCAAAATGAAGCTACTGACGGAAAATTAGCTTGATAGTAATCAAGTGCAAAAATGGACCGTGGATCCTGGACTATAACTGAAGTGAAGTAAAAAAAATTTCATTTCCTCTTTGAGTACACACTGACACACGCACTGTTTTCTTAAGCTTATATATGGCTTTTAAACTGTAACAATCATCCGTTGTTTTGTGAAATCTTGAGAAATTACTTTTTATCAAATTTCTCTAGAATTTCATAGTTGTTAAACTCTCTGGGTACAAAATCGTCAAATTGAGTGCTAATTAAAAAGAAACTTGTTTACCAAGTACGTTGAGCGTTATAAGAGAACCAGGTACATAACATTGCGATGAATTCGTGATAAGTAACATAACATCCTTTTGTAAGAATGGCAGATTTGTTCTGAATAAATAATGATTATTATAATTAAATAAACAGCAATGCAATATTTTTTTACAGTTCATTAAGTTTCTACTTTTCGCGTTCAATATTATTGTGTAACACTAAAACATTCTGAAATTATAAGAAGACAGACACCTAAAAATATAATATCCTAGAAGGCATCTAATTGAAATCTGTTACTATAAAGAGCTTGGTAATAATTGCGCATAATTAGTAATTAAGCACTCTTGCCTTTTATTCTTAATAACTAGCGTGTCCGACGGACACTGCCACACCCTAATAATTAAAAAAAACATTGATAAATTATGTACCTAAACGTTCCCCATGGATCATTTTATCTACTGGTGAAACCCACACGAAAATCCGTTCAATCGTTTTTGAGTTTATCGCGAAGAAACCGACAGACAGACATGGCAGAGAACTTTGTTTTATAATATGTAATGATTATTATAAATACAAAAACAAAATCCTTTAATAAACAAAAAAAAAATATTATCAATAAACCTAACCCAAAATGGTTTTATTGCTTTCTGGATAAATTCTAAATGATTACGTGCGGTAATTTCAGCAAACCCTAACCATCCATAATAGTTAGCTATTTAACTCCTCTAGCATTGTAAAACAACGGGTATCACGATATTTATCAAATACACTGAGTTCAAAACAGAAACAGACAGTACGGTCACAGATAGGGCAGAGTGTTAACGACAATTTACGCAGTTACTGCACAACAAGGCGGCGGCGGCGCTTAGTTTGTCTATCAACTCTATCAAGCATTGACTTGGTATTACATGTGATTGATTCTTGTTCTCTTTCTGTCAACACTAATTAAATGATCGGTTCGGAGAGAAATTATTAGAATTATTGTTATCGCTTTTTGATTCATTTAAGCTGTCATACATTTCGTTTGTATTTTCGATGCACGGTAGTTCAATATTTTAACTTAAGATCAGTTCGCCTTTCTATCCACGGATTTTTTAACTTTAATTTGGTGTTTTGAGTGATTCTTGGAATGTCCTGTAGTGGATTTTATATTTTATTTATAATCTTGTGTTATTTGGCTCTGTATTTTGTAATATTAGTGGTGTTTTACGTAATACAGTTGTGGTTATTGTGCACAAGTTCTGGTATTGTGCTTGAGATGGGAAGTAATACTACGGAGCATGGATTCTGACATATCACAAAAACTCCCCAGGAAGTTCTAACAGGACCGCCATTTTGTTAGAACATTTAAATAATCGCAAGAAATTTTGAATACATCACGGATTCGAAAATGACAGTAATAATCTTCTAAAAGATTGGTTACCAAAAATGAAACTAAAAAATAGCTTTAATTTCAATTTTTCTAATTACTCTGTATGTAATTTTAAATGTGTGCCAGTAAGGCAAATAAATGGCATGTAAGTTAATATTAATAAATTAGGAGTTAGAACTATTTAAAAGCATTAACCTGATAATAAACCTATAACTCTGGATACCAGAGAAACTTTAGATAAATTCAGACCACGTTAGAAAATTTAATAAGATATGTATAATTTTCGATCTATGGATTACTTGTACCATTAATTGCTAAAATTGTTTTGATAGCTAAATTATTTACAAAATAAACTCTACTAGAAATACTCCAGTAAAATCAAACTAGTATTTTTGAGCTTATTATATTATATGTAATTGTTATAACCACGTACTACTTATATAAGTTTTACCTTTTTGAATTACATAAAACAAACAATTTAACTCGGAACATTTGAAACGGAGTTTGGATGTTTCACAAAATTGTTGTTAATCCATCTTACAGCCGAATTGTGAACTTGTCCGTCATTGTGGAAAGTTTTGGGGTAACTACCAAGGAACTTTGTTAACTGAAATTTAATGTCCCAAAGTTTGCGATAAGTGGAGTTGAGGACTGTACCCGTTTCTTCCTTTGAACTAATTTAATAGAAGCTATCTATTACAATTTCAGGAGAATATTTTTTGTATACCTATGATAATTTGCAAATTTTATAAACAAGCGTCGCTATTTTAACTTCCTGCAAGTCTCTTAGTAGCTAGATATATACAGGTTGATGCTGAAACATGACGAACCAAATGAGTCACTGTGTCGTTTCTCACAATGCAAATGGTAATACCGATCCATACAGCGAGAGCACCATCCTGCCGCTGCTCCTAACTACTGGATGTATATTACCGGATCCCGGAACAAGACAAATCTAAATGTGGAACTATTGCGAGCGTTACTCCCAGTCTGTTATAGTAGCAATCCAGCCGGTCCCCTGGCCTTATCGGCCTGTAAGAAAAACATTGTAGGGCCTCCTCCCAAAGGTAGATATGGGCATAATCTCCACACCAGCCCACGACGTATTAGCAACTTCATACTTTAAAAAATCTTCGGTTCTATATTTTCCTACTTACGATTGTACTACATAAGAACCTCAAGTTCAGATTTCCCCACGATAATTCCTTTCACCGTTAACTGATAGTGTTACGTTGTTTATAAATTTTAGTAAATGTACGCGAATCCCAAAAATTTCGGCGGTACGTGTCGGGATTCGAGTTGACATTCCACCTGTCAATCAACTCGACCATCACGACTTTGTTGTTTGTTAATCTTATTCCACCATCCGATAATATTAGTTTTCTATTGGAAATAGAAACCAATACAAAGCTGCCTTTGCAACTTATTCACTTTCCACAAGTTAAGTGAATTTAAAAGTGAGTGATTCTATTTATACTCATATTACGAGGATTCATTCTAATATCTCTTCTAAGTACGTGTAGTAGTGTTTTTTTTTTCTTTTTCTAGTGGTCTAGATATGTTTACCAGAATGTAATTTTAATGAAAACTTTAACCTAATATAGTTACAGTATGTTTAATAGAGAAATATAAATATTAACTTAAGAGGCCGGCAAACGCACTTCGACTTCCTTAGTGTTGCTAGTGTATAGACATAAGGACGGCGGTGATCACTTACCATCAGGTGACCCGCCTGTTTGTTTGCCCCTTATAACGTGTAAAAAATATATCTATAAAACTTTGAAGGAATGTTTCAATTGTTTTATCGTTGTATATGATTCCTCACATATTATATTTATTTGTAATAGAATTTCCAGAGTATATCATCTTTATAAAATCAACGGATAATTTTTTTAATGCTATATATACAGTTGTGTAAACTATAAGCAATGGATAGATTTAGTATTTTCGAGATTGTTAAAGATGTCGACAATTTTCTTTAAAATTTCATTAAACACATAAAACATTTACGATAAACTAAAACTAAATCAGACCCAAGACACCGCACGCCTCATTACACTGACATTGCTGAGATATCCCGACTTTTAGACAATACTAGTTTGTTACAAAGTTAGTTGAGGCGCCAAGGGACCGCGTTAATCTGACAAGTAACAAAGCACAGCCAGCCTGTGGCTAGCTCAGTTTATTAACGGCCTCTGTCACTCTGTCGGGTAACTTTCAATTAGGGCTTTGCCTCCCACCAACAATTACAGTGATAAAATCTTCAACGATAGCATTTCATAGAACAACTTACACTACTGCATAGAACTCGAATTTGTAAATGCAATTGTAACATAAGCGTCAATGAAAACGATAAACGCAGCAAACAAATAATTAAATCTGATGCATAGTAAGGTGATAGAGAATATTCTCGGCAATTAGACAAAACAGAAATTAGCAAATGTTTTCGCGACGATGTGGGTGGGTAGTGTAAAGGTCGAGTGAGTCAGTTTGTACAGATTACGTTGTTTAAACGACGTCCTGTTTTCTTCTTAGGAAGACGGCAATTTTATTCTTAAGTTGGTGATTCTGCCTGGAATTTTTTGTAGTTAGTTAAAGTACAATATCAATGTATATGATATTGTATGGTGGTTTATTTCCAATTTTATTCTACTTTTTTATCTCTCTATTTGATATGACTTTTTGAAGAAAGGTGTTAAATATAATAATACTCATTAGTTTATTATGTTTTACAATTCATTTTTAAATTAAATTACAACCAATACTAGAGCGCCTAAAATGAATTGAATACGAACCCAATATGTCTTCCAACGTGCTTGTCGATCGCGTTACAAAGATCTACAATGCCCTTTATAATAATAATAATAACGAAACCAGACGATAGCTATTTAATAACATTAAAAATACTCTAGCACTCATATTTTATTAATCGAATATTTGTAGTTTACAGTGATGAATATTTTTTTGAAATGTTTCCTCTAGCAATGTGTATGCCTTATCATACATTAAAGACCTCGCATTATTTAATATCAATTTAATGGTCAATGGTTTGAATTTTACTTAACTAGCACTAGTTGATTTAAAAGGCGTAGGTTAACTTATAGTATCATTTATAATAATAAAACAATTGACATAATAAAAATCGATTCCTAATAAAACATTTACGACAGCGACGTAAGGAAGTAATGAGACCTTTAAGCCCAAACGCATATTGTTATCCCAATAGATCGTAAAATTTACTACAGGGGATGGAATTGTCGCTGAACTCAGATCTTGAGCTGTTCGTTGTACGTATTGTGCCGTTTCTATTTAGCATTTTTTATTTAGCGTTTCTATTTAGCGTTTTACGTAAAATTTAAGCTCCACCAAAAATATACAGAGAAACGAATAATATGACTCTAAGGTAAATGTATATATAAAACTTGTAAATGCACAGATAAGCTGTCCAATAAATACATTAAAATGCTCTTTAAGAAGTACAAACAAATTAATTCCAAGAAAACCAAGACAACACGATATGGTATATAAATTTAAACTTAAAATTTGATGGAGGTAATTCTATTTAATGAATTACTAAAAGAACTAAGTGATATTAAATCCTTAAATGTCTTAAAATAAAACTAAAAATGTTTCTAAAAGATTCTAAATATTTTCATATATAATTCTTTACGCTTTGTCTATATTTTGCTTTGTTCATAACGTGACATCGTTTGTATTTTCTTTCGTTAATGTTCTAGCAAAAGAAATATTTTGTAAATTATTAATTATAATTAATATTTTAATTATCATTAAGTGATTACATATATGCGCGTACCTTTGTCAAAAGTATGTTTAACATGTTGATTGAAAATCAATTTCTCATTTATAATGACTTCCAAAAGTTTAATTTCGGCAACAAATGGCAATCGGAAACTATTTAGCGTGCTTACAATTTCCGTGGCTTTGAGTGTAAAAGTAACTTAGAAGGGTTAAAAGTAAGTTTAAGTTGTTACATGTAGTTCATCAGCATGATTTTTATGTGATGTGAGTAACACATCGTCCGCAAATGCCTGCAAGTAACAGCCCTCTGGAAAACTTGTATCGAGGAGTTCATCAAGAATGATCTTAGAAATAATGGGACCACAGTGTTCAAATAATTAAAAGGATATAAGGAGCAGTCGCAAACATTCAAATGTGAACCAGTCCAAAGCTTTTATTTTAATTTAAATTAAAAAAAGTATTTTAACTTCAATTTAAAAATATATGTTTGGTGATTCGCCTTACATAATTACGTCACAGAATAAACCTATGTTTTTATTGCTGATAGAGTTTTTAGTCAGCTGTAATTAATGATTATTCTTTTATAATTAATCTCCATCGCTGTTATCTGGTACTTGCCATCAGATAAACGTCGTTCGTTTCGTTCGGTCAGTGAGAGCACCGGGGACCCACCTCCCCTCTCCCCCCCTCCCAGCCCTCCCAGCCCTCACAACTCCTCCTCCCCCTCCCCAAACACAGGCTGGCAACGCACTTGCGATTCTCCTGGAGTTGCTAGTGTCTATGGATGGTGGTGTTCACTTTCCACAGTTCACAGTGACCCCCCTGTTAGTTTTCCACCTATGTCATAAAAAAAAAACAATTTATTAATAATATTGTTTTTATTATTCCATTATTAAATTATGCCTTCATGTGAGAGTCCTTTTATTGTATTCATTTTAATTAGGTCTGAAATTAAATAAAGTAATACGTCCTGTAGATACAGAGGTCATTCGAGTCATGACCTTAATATCTCCTTTACACTAAAGACCACCGGCAATGGTCCTTCACTGCTTACATTGTAAGGTATTAAAATACGCGAATAGACTTTTATCAACAAAGTTTATAGACATTAATGATTCAGTCCTGTTACAAACATCAGGTCGGTTTAGTTTCCCTCAACTAGAATCAAAGTATGTAACCAACATTTTAAATACTTTATAGCTTACGTTAAACGACGATATGAAAACGCTAAAATTAGAGAAGGCCTGGCTCCTAAGCGCAGCTGCTGGAACACATCTGTGGTGCTATAAGTGCTTCTTTGTAGGAGGTAGAGCCACGCTGAAGCTATTACCGGTTTCAGCATGAACGGGTCGACTCGCCCAGAGTAGTACCACCCTCTCATAGAAAACCGACGTGAAGTAACAGGTCTTTTTTTTTCTTTTTTTTTGATACTACGTCGGTAGCAAACAAGCATGCGGACCGCCTGATGAAAAGCGGTCACCGCAGCCTGTAACATCAGAAGCGTTACATGCGCGTTGCCGACCCTTAAGTAACTTATTTATTTTCCCCTTGAAGCACCCCATATTGTAGTCTCTAGGAAAAACTTCAGCAAGGTCATTCCACAACCGGATCGCTCGTGGAAGGAAACCCCTTTGAAACCGGACCGTCCGAGACCATTTCGGTTCCAATGTATGGCGATGAATTCCCTGCCGATGACGAGCAGTGCGATGGTGGAAAGCAGCTACAGGCATAATGTTAAACAGCTCCTCGGAACACAACCCATTATACAGACGGTAGAACACACATAAAGAGGCGACGACTTAGTGGCTCGATACCGTTTGTGAGCTTGGGATCGTCAACGATTCTCATAGCTCATTTTTGCGCCGAGTCAAATGGTCCAAGCTGATATCCAGGTGCTCCCGCCCAGAGATGGCAACAGTACTCCATATGGGGTCGAACTTGCGTTTTGTACAACAACAGTCTTTGCCCAGGGATGAAGTACCGTTTCGCCTTATTCAACACAGTGCTTGCATTGTTGCGTTTCGTTCAGTCAGTGAGAGCACCGGAGGCCCACCTCTCCTCTCTCCCATTCCACTCCCCCTCTTCCCCTTCCCCACTGCCTATGCCATCCCCCTTCCCCCAAACACAGGCTGGCAACGCACTTGTGACTCCCCTGGTGTTGCTAGTGTCCATGGACAGCGGTGATCACTTAACATCAGGTGACCCGCCTGTTCGTTTGCCTCCTATGACATAAAACAATGAAAACGATAGAAACTTGAGAGTGGTAACTAGCCAAGCAGATTTAGAAAAAGCGCTCCCATCATGTTATGGTTTCTTTACGATATTTCCCTTTACCAAAGCTCTGCTGGATCATTTGCAAGAATTCGAACCTTATCGATCGTCGCGGTATCTGAACACGCTAATCATTGAACCATCAACGCTTTAAATCACTGTGCCATCATCGCGTTTATATACATTATTTGATTTTTCATATAAGATATTTTAACTCATGATGTTGAACGATGATCGTGTAAAATGGCAGAGAACTGACAGCTCCTTTTGTTGACAGTCATCCTTATTTTTAAATTATAATATGCTTATAAAAGTTATGATACTATATATTATATACACATTCAACTGAACCATTATTAAACATAAGCTACTAATTTATATTTTAGACATATAAATAAAACTTGCACCATTGTCAATACCTCAACATGCCCAGATTATTATTTTGTAACGGGCACAAATTGATTGTATATTATTACCGCGGAAGTAAATACAACGCACGAGATTGAAAGCACACGTCCCAATCAAACAATTATGAGCGAAGAGAGGATTTAGTCCATTAGCTCATTGGAGGAAATTAACAATTACTTGACTCTAAATAAGTCGTCGAGTTAAGCACGCCGTCAGTTATCGTTGTCGCTGCCTCATGTAAGTCAGCAAGCATAAGAGAAACCAGCTTGTGCACTTCATAAAACGAATTAATGGTGAATTCTAATATATAAAGCGATTCGATAGTGGCGTAGACAATATAAGTATTGATTTAGATGCTGTATAATTCAAGGTAACGGCAAAATTTAAACCAAATCTCTTATGGATGGTCGAAAGAAATTTTAATGTACTGTACATGTTCAAATATCCAGTTCACAGGTTTTTTTTAACTTAGGGAATAGAAGTAGGAAGTAATAATACAAGTAATACAACAGTCTACCTTGATGATTAATAATAAATGTTACAGTCTATAAGGCAATAAATTTTGTTACACTACAAAACTTTGTACGTATAAAATTGAAATGACTAATTGAATTTAAATAAAAACTTAGATTGTGAATTCACTTTTACATGGTAGTTGTATGAAGTACAGAATCTAGCTAGCATAGTTAAGTTTAGACAGATTCCCGGGGTTACATCCAAAGGAACAGTCCAAGCCGAAGTTCGCCCACTTTGTCATTCTTGAGTTTCTTGCTAAGCGGCAAAGTACATTAAGCTCTCGCCTTAGTAGTCCGGTGAAGCTGTCAAGGCTCGTCAGGCCAATAGCATATGAAAAAAGTGAAGAAGCTCCTCTCTCGATCTTGTAATCGAGATGAGTTGATTGACTTATTTATTGGGAACGACGGCATAAATGCCGTATTCAAATTATCGTCGATTAACATCTACAATTGTGTCGATTTATCATCAAGCTTTAGGTACGTAGGTGGATCTGTCAGAGTTATCAATTCACGTCCATCAGCTACTTCATCTTTTGTCGTTTCAATAGTCATTTTTTACTAACATGTAGCCTCTTCTGTGCAGAGATTGCTCCGTTTGAATTATTATAGATAATTAGTTGACTTACATTGTTTATTATTCTTAAACGGTTTATTATATGTAATAACAGGACTATATACTCCAAGAATAATAATGATTAAATATATTACTGCGTGTGAGATGACGTAAATCAAGTAAAGGAAACGTCAGCCATACCTTGTTGTTATGGTAATACTCCCATTTCTTAGATAGGTTTCTTATTATTCTATTCCGTTAGGTCAGTGAGAGCGCTGGAGGCCCACCTCCCCTCTCCTGTCCCTCCTCCCTCCCTTTCCACCAAACACAGGCTGCCATTGCACTTTCAACTCCCCTGGTGTTGTTAGTGTCTATGGACAGTGGTGATCACTTAACATCAGGTGACCCACCTGTTCGTTTGTCTACTACATAAAAAATAGACAGACAGTCAAACATTTCTAAAACTGATTGAAATGTGTTTTATTACTTATTCCTAGACATCTGCAATAATTTTTTAAAAGAAATCTAAAAGGTACAGAGACACGTTAGATTTCAGTTCATATTATATTTATATATAGATCAGAATGCAGAATATAAACATTTCACAGTGCAGTTTAATATTAAACACATGCACTAACGATTTCGAATCACAACATTTTACGACAAACAACCGGGCACATTTGAACGCAGTGTGTATCATGCATTCATACCTAATAATGGAAGTATATCTCGGTCATATTAGATAAATATAAATGTACGTTAACTAGTTTCTTGACTCGCATACGGTTATTCATTAGGGTATCATATCTCGATGTTTTCCATGTAAATACTTTAACGGCTTTGAACTTTGTATGTTAAATAGTTAACTTATTATCACGTAGGTACATAACGTACCCCGTTTATGAATGTAAATGTACTGATTTTAAAGTTTAACGATGGGTTATAAAAATAAGCGTGAAGTGTTAGGTTCACACGCTCATCGTACTCGTCATATTTATGAAGGCACAGAGGTTTGGAAACTATTTACTTCGATGTATAGTGCGCTTATGCATGAAGAATAGTAAAAGAAATCATAGGTAGTTTGAGTTACTATAATAAGGCCAGTCGTATTGTATGGATGCGAGTGCTGGGCTATGGAAAAGAGGGATGAGAAAGATTACATGTGGCAGAGATGTGAATTGTTAGAATTAATATGATAGAGGAAGTTTGAAAATAGTACCAGAAACACAGAAATTGAGGGGTAATAGGTTAGGATGTGACGGGCATATTATGAGAAGAGATGAAAGTCATGTAAATAGAAAAGTTTTGACTATGATGGTAGACGGATATAAAAACAAAGGAAGACCGAAAAAAGTATGAATGCATTGGCTGAAGAATGTACGTGTGTAGAAAGTATTTATACTGAGATGACATTTAACAGGGGAGAGTGGAAACATGTGCTGACCTTACATAGGCGGGTTAAGGATAAGAAGAAGAAGTAGTTCGACGTACTAGGGGATAATTTCAATGACTTCCCTTTAAATATGTAATATATGTAATTAAAAAAATGAAATACTCTGTACGTATTACTATTAGTGTTATCTTTTCTAATGTATGTAAATTAGCTTTTGTCTTCACTTTGATGTTTGTCTGAACTATTCATTTTTATATACACGTGGTTGTAAAAAAATCAAAGATAAATAATAAATATTACCGGGTAAGGTGTTCCCACAGGGTTATGACTTGGGGCTCTTCAAACGAAATAAACACACGCTCTTTAAGAGCGGCAAGATAACGGCAACGCCCCTGGTGTTGCAATTGTTCATGTGTGACAGTAATTATTTAATAACACATGGGCCGTCCGTCAGCTTTGTGCCATTTAGCATTAAAAAAAAACTGAGCAATAATTATAGCCTATATAGAAAAATCGCCTTTAAAATATGGAAACGTAACAACAAAATTACTATACAAATTTGATCTCATGGTCACTCATGACAATACAATCAGGAACGACACAGACTCGAGAGAAATGAATATCAATCAACAGATACTGTCTTGATTAATACAAAATATCAAAGTGTGACCATCAAGTATTGAACATATTGTCAATGGCAATCTTACGCTAAGACATTGAAAAAAAATCTACAATTACCATGATTAATAACAATAGTATATGGCTCATAGAATTACGTATTTTTGAATCCTATTAATGATCATGCAATTTTGCTAGATATCGTAATGAAACTATAACATTGAACTGTCAAGTGTTCACCCAACATTTTAAAACTGAATATTTAGCTCTAAGTACCTAACGATCTGATTTAGCAGTTGCATTTGAGATCAGATTCCATTTTAACATGTAACTACGTGTTATATCCTTAAATGATTGAACAGTGAACAAACGTGAACCATCACACTCGGATTGGTGACGTTGAGCCGGGTTTATTTGACTACATTTGATATCAAGAGCGTTTGGGTAAGTAACGCTCTGTATTGTGTATATTCGGGTGCAGTCGTCATCAACGCGTTTACTACCTGTCAAAGAGTGCATTGTTCTGATAATTACTTTTTTATAAGTTTACACATCTATCTTGTGGTTATAAACACAATATTTTTATTTATACATGGCAAAGTGATAAGTGTAGTGTAATTCTTAAGTAGTTAAGTATAGTACAAATTATTTGTGTGCCAAATAGAGCTTTAGGTAGAACCCGGTCAATATAGTCGAAAACGGCTAGGCTTAAAATAACGCTAACAATTCATTGACATTCAACACTGTTATAATGATCTGTCTATATACCTTCTTACGTTTCACTTTAAAAGACCATGTTATTTTTTATTTTTTTATTAGTTTTTTTATTTTATTAGTTTAATGGTCTACAAAACTGACTACAATCTAGTTACATACATAATTTAGCAGTACCTATTGAAAAACCATGTTATGATTGCACTCTTCTAGATGTAGACACAGCATGCATATAAAATATAGAGAACAGACATTAGATGGTACACAAACTAAATAAATATATCATAAAACTAACAAACTAGAAATTACATTATTTAAGTGATTTAAGAGTATTCTTGATAGAGGTAACAGAACCTGAAAATATGTCAATCTCTGTGCGAACAGCGTTACAGAAAGAGGACATACGATATACTGGGGAATGTTGGCCGATATTTGTTCTACAATGAGGCAATTAAAAAGTTTTTCGGTTATGGAGGCGACTACCCAAACATGGAATCGCAATGTTATAGAAGATACTCGCCTAGCGACTATTCAATATTTTCACGGTAAGGTAGGTAAGTATTAGGAACTTACTTTTTTGAAATCAAAAAGTAGAAGTAATAAGGTTAGACAACTCTTCAGAACAAATACTATGATATAGACATTAGAACACACTCCGCTAGACGATGTCCCTTAATAGCTGTTCGCAATGTATCTTAATGAAGAAACTTATCTAATGCGAACAGCTTGTTTGATTCTGCAGGCTATTTAGGATATAAAGGATGTATTAATTCGATAATTTGATAACAATAAAAATATTCTTACGAGACGTCCAGTTCAATTTATTCAGGATGCTGACGGGCTGTCATGCCTAACACGCCACCACTAACAGCATCCTAAATGCTGTGGCAGATATGTGGGACTGCCCTATACTGGGATATTAGATACGCCCACATACCACCGTGGAGTTACAAAAATAATTAGTTGTTATTCCTATTAGATGTTAGTACTGAGTCGTTTGTATACTAACCAAATAGACTTAAAAAAAAAACAAATTATATACCTAAACCTTCCTCGTGAATCATTTTATCTGCTGGTGGAAACCGCATTAAAACCCGTTCAGTAGTTTATCACGAACTGACAGACAGACATAGCAGAGGACTTTGTTTTATAATATGTAATAATGATAAAAAAATAGTTTTGATTTGTATTTTTATTTTATTTCAGCGGCCATGTTAAAGAATCTTCATCGTATTTCCAAGCACTTAAACGTTATCAGACTCTTATCTGGCGCTTATGCACGCGTCGGGAAGCACATTCGCTAATCGCTAAATCGCTTTGCTCCCCATAGATGGTACAGAGATAATAACGTAAGCGTTTTATACGCGGATTCAAGGGGAAATCAGATTAGGCGCAATTTGCCATGCTTTTAAAAATAAATGATGAAGGTTTGGAGAGACACAATTGGATAAAACTTTATAATTTAGTTTAGATTTGATGGCGTCTGATAAAAGATATATATTGAAGGAACTCTTCAGGATGTCTGCTATCCGTTCATAATTGTCAAATTCAATGATTATAAAGTACCTATTGAGGTAATTTAAGTTGCTTTTTAAAATACTTTATAGGTTTTATCGTTTGACCACATTCTCATCCATTTTTAAATGACATAGAGGGGACTGGCTCTAAATTGCAGCTGCCGGAATACACTAACAGGCGCTTGACGACAGATTTTCAAATTGAGGGTGGTAGCTAGTCAGATGGACTTAGAAAATACCCTACCACCATACTATGGTCTCCTTACGATGATTTCCTTTCACATGAAGCACCGACTCAGTTGCAAGAATTCGAGTCTACATCCATCGACTCTGTGTCTAAACATGCTACCAACTAAGCCATCATCGCTTCAGATTTGCTTCTTTTTTATATCATAGGAGGCAAATGAACAGGCAGGTCACCTGATGTTAAATGATCACCGCCGTCCATAGACACTAGCAACACCAATGGAGTCGCAAATACATTGCTAGCCTGTGTTTCAGGGGAAGGAGAAGGGGTACGGGGAGTGGGGAGGGAAGGGGACAAGAGAGGGAAGGGGAGGTGGTCCTCCGGCGCTCTCACTGACCGAACGAAACGCAACAATGCAAGCACCGTTACTTCACGTCGGTTTTCTGTGATAGGGTGGAACTACCCATGACGAAACGACCCATTCATACTGAAACCAATAATAGTTTCAGCGAGGCTCTACTAGTAAATAAACTATATACCAACTACTAAATAAATAGTTTATCAGATCTTTTATGGCGTTATTGTAATGTTTAGATTAAATATGCACTGTTTTCTTTATTATCATTATTACAAATAATCCCTACATCCTTTTTATCCTTTACTGATTTTATGCTGTTTTTAATAAATTGTTTTATTAATATGTAACTCCTATGGAAAAGCTAAAGAATCTTGTATCTGCAAATAAATGTATTGCCATAATTGGTTCAGCCGTCTCGGAGATTAGCTCAACACAAATAAAATACACTTCAATTTAATCTATTTGAATGATGTATAGAACTTTCTGCAAACAGATATTCAAACTGTCAACTACCAATTCTCTATAAAAATAGGTACTCAAAAAAAAGTTAATGGAAAGATATTACAATAAAAGAATACGGCCTCAGTTACGTAAGCGTTTTCCTAGCCCTCGATATCATTATACCAAACATTTTGTGGATTGATCCGGATTCGAACCATCGGAAATGCATAATACATGCGACCTTACAAACGTAGGTCACCGAATACGTAATAAGGAGTTTCGTGCATGCCCTCTCCGACGATTTTGACATACTATTACAATGCTGTCCAAAGAAATAGTCACAAATATTTGTGACTTCGAATTTGATTTCGAATATATATTCGGAATTAGCAATATAATGGCTGAGAGAGGTGGTCGCAATTTGATACGAATCACTTCTCTTACACTTGACGCGTTGTATGAGCATTATATAATAAGGTCCCAATGATTTATCAGTCATGATTTAGATGCAGGTCAGAGAGTCGTGGCAATTTCAACGTCCCTTAAATGCGTTAAAATTAATGATCACATATTTTACAAAATTATCAAACATTTTGATATCAGACTCTTTCCCCATCAAACCCAAAAGATCGAAGGGATAGTGGTAAACACTATACTATATACACGGCGAGGTGTCGACCGACTTAGGTTCGAATCTTGTATATGAGCTGGAGCTATCGGTGAAAAAACATATTGTGGTGAAACCATACAAGTGGTAGGTCTTTAATAAACTCACCTGGCTAGCTACTATCCTTAAGTTACAAGTCTATCGCCAAGTGCCTGTAGGTATGTTCCAGCAGAGGTACTTGAGAGCCAGTTCTCTTCTTTACGTTTTGCGTTTTTGCCATCTTGGTCCATTTTGCCATTTAGCCACCAATACGTTTGGATATGAATAATTAACACACGCTAATACGTCATAGAAGTGGCAGTACGGTTCTCAAAACCGCAGCTCAATATTGATTCCAAAAATTATACTTTCAGGTCAAATTATTTTAATGAAACACTCGATAGAAAACTCAAAATCAAAAACTAAAGATCAACGAAAAAAAACCCTAATAATTGCAGTCAAAAAGTCTAGCTATACATCATACAGTTTAAAGGGTAAAAACGTTTGTAAGTTTAGCATTGCAAATACACAAATTTCATTGTTGAATTTTCAATAAAAAAGCATTTATATAAAAATAGTACGTCTCTATTTAAAGCTGTTCCTTTTTTAATATTGAGAATGACGAATACCTCTATGGCGTTAGAAAAATGACAAGATATATACGAAATGAAAAATATTTCGTAAATATTGTACTTTGTGGTAACAGAAGTATCTGTATAATTTGTAATGAATTATTCTTATAAAAACACATTCTCTTTATATAACAGAAAACAAAATCATGATACGTTCTTCTTGGACCGCAATGTAGTCTCAATGACAATTTATATGAAAATTTGGTAACTTTATTCCATTTCAGAACGTAATAGCGTTCATTTGGAGTTCTTATTCGCAGAACTAGGGCAAACCGTGTCGTAGATTTTTTACTGCTCAGCAAAATAATTCTAGTCTATTTGACACTAACTAAATTACGATCCAAGATATTTTATACATAATCGCTGTAGCTAACGGAACATTTATTAGGTGTTTGGCCACAATAGATTACCGTCGATCATAAGTACAAATAAACTAACTAATCTAAAATGAAAACACTTTCGTTGTTCAGGCCAACAACGTTTAGTTAGTTTAAAAAAAAGACTTGCTACATGGCAGTAACTAATCCTATAAGGTTACGCCTTGAACCTTGTTAACGAAAATTCTTACCTATTTCATCAAGAACAAGTTTTCACCAATCCTGTTATCGTAATTCCTTGGCTTAAAGTTAAGTTGGGATAATTCATAATCCGTTTAGAGTTTAGTCTACTTTAGGTTACTTCTCAACCGTAAGACTACGTTATTGATTTGCCATTTAGCGATAATATGTAGTTTCACTGACAAAGCTACAATTATATGTGAAATGAACACATATTTTCACAGTCAACGACCATACAAAAAACTTAAGTGTTAACAACAAACAAACGCAGAGAGAGTTGTGAATTTTTTGATCAAACTGCTATTCTGACTAGCGCAAAAATGTTTAATGCAATGTCACCTACACACTTTACAATTAGAATTAACTTGGGTATTAACCTTTATCTGTCTATATTATGTGTACTGGGTGACTAGTTAGACGCTCGCAGTATTCTAGGATATGACGCTTCATGGTCACATTTAACATATAAAATAATAATATTAAAACAAACACTAATAAACAACCAAGAAAACCTAAGTTAAAGATTGTTCTAACACTTTCAAAAGTATAGTTACAAACGTGTAAATAAAATAATAAACTTATGTGCAATGACCAGTGACAAAAGCTGCAATGGACGAGCTGGAATTACTAACTTTCGATAGTAAAACGGGCATTAAACCCATTTGTTTTGTTTCTGACGTTCCCACGTTCCCTTTCAAATGAAAGTGAAATCACCCGACGGTCATTGACACTGTGCTTTAACAAAGACGCGTAGAGGATTGTGTATAATTTTTGTATTTTTCTAGATAATTAGGTCAAGTATTAAGTACCTATTTTTTATTGATTCAGAACGAGAATCGAGTGCAAAGTCCAGAAATATTGCTACTATCTAAACAGTCACCTGGTGTATATATATATATACATGAAAAATATTTGAATTGTTTTGAGGTTTAATCACTCCCAAGCTACTAAACGTATCGGTATAAGAATGTGTCTATTTTATGCAGAATTTTTTGTAGATTGTTTTACTTTAGATTCTAATGACCCTCACTATTTTCTTACTACCCAACGAAGAGGGCTCGTTTTAGCTAGTAGTTTCTAGTATATTATTAAACTTAACATTATATTGTCTATTTATTGATGTGATTATAACTCGAAAACTACTGAACCAGTTTACATGATTATTTCTTAAATCATAGGTGCATTCTTTGGTTGAGTTATATAGTTTCTCTATCTTTAGGTATCTTATTAAACTAATTATGAGCTTAAAAGTATACTGAAACTAAAATGAATATAAAGAACAATGATTACCAGGACATTATTTTGTAATACTATATCCAAATTATTAAATATTAAGAAATAAAATGAAGTTATATAAATAAAATATATTCAGTCCTTTACGATAGTCAATTTGTTACTTTTGTTCAAGTAATAAATATTTTAAGTATTTAAAAAGAGGTTATATACGTTTATGTATTTTATTATATATTTTTAATTTTTTATTATGTATTATTATATATTCTATTTTAATATATATTTATGTACAAGAAAAACTGAGAGATTTTTGAAGTTTTATATAATAAATATCACAAAAATTTTGTATTTTACGCGTACGGTTCCTTAGCAATTTATTCTAGTGTTTGTAACATGTTTGTTTTTTTTTTCAAAATATCAAAGAATAAGCACTTAAAAGGAATAAACAAGCGTAGATATTTTTTTGAACAATGTATAGAATTTAGCGTTTGATTAAAAATCGCCCGATATTAAATGATGATATGGACCAAGATGGTAAACACGCCAAACCTAGGGAAGCAGACTGATTCTCAAGTGCAGTTGCAGGTATACACCTATAAGTGCTTGGTGGCAGATTTTTAACTTGGGGGTGGTAGTTTAGCCAAACGGGCTTAGAAAAAGTCCTTTTTTTCCATCAACCCCATTACTTGGGCGGCACAGGCTCGATCTTGTAAACACCATGCCGTCCCAGCGGCCGGCCCGGCTTCAAACACCGCCGGGTCCCTTCCTAATAAACAAACCCTATAGCCGACCTATGGGGCAATGGGGATATAGGGCGGGGGACCCATGGCGAGCAAAACGTCTACTCCTTCCGCCAGCTCTCCGTTGGCAGAAAGTGCCGCTTGGAGGGTCTTCCTCGCGGACTTCTCCGCCGCTTTCTTCTGCGGGATGTCCTACTCGCAGAAGGAGGTCACCGCTTCCATCCAGACTCGTTGTTGAGAATGGCTTTCACCATTTCAGCAGCGAGAGATAATCTCCTACCACCGCAGCCTGAGTGCGACGCCGATCCAGCCAGGCAGTACACTCAGATAGATTGTGTTGCGCAGTATCTGTCTAAGTACCGCACTCACTTACCTGTCCACCATGCTATGGTTAGAAAGCTTCTACTCGTTTGCAAGAATTTAGACTTAATCGAATATAACAATGTCCACGTGTTATTTCATTGAACATGAATAAGGACCTTCATCACAAATCGTGTTCACGGATGTTTATTGTAAAAGCATTATTTGTCCACTCGTGTACAAATTTATTTGCACAGTCAATTCACTGTGTATTTATTATAAAACAAAGCGTACAGTCGTCATTGTGTTATAGTTTTGTTTTTTCTTTCAACTCGCAAAGCTTTGTTGTGAATTTCACTATAATGATTGTGGACTAATTTAAAAGCGTTCCAATACTAACATTTATTATTCATATATTATCATTTAGTCTTTTTTTGATGCTCGATATTTTAAACAAACATGATTATATATATTTTTTAAATGAAACCCAATATTACAACAAGTATTTTTTTTATAAAGAATAAAAAATTTTTAATTCAGTTTCAGTCAGTCAGGAAAAAAAATATCTCTCCTCTCTTTCTTTGATTCACACGCTGAATAATGAAATATTGTATCCTACCTTAACCCCAAAATTAAGGAGAATCTAACGACACCTCATATGTCCGTGTCCATCAAGCCATTTAAACACAGTCCCTCTGCGAGTAAAATGGTTGTACCACAAATCGATACTCGTATACTTTAATAGGATATTTTGTAACATTTGCGTAGGTAGGTGTCAAAATATTTGTATAAATTTTATAGACCATATTACATTTGACCAAGATCTCACCTTATCAATTTAGAAGATAACACAGAACCAAGGGGAGACTTGGTTAACAAGTTCAGCTCCTGGAATTCGTCTAAAGATAGTCCGTAACAGTGTTTCAACTTCAGAGTGGTAATCACCCAGGAGAGCATTAGAAAAAATCCTATACCACCATGGTATTTATTTATTACATGATTGAAAACTACGACGATTAACGTAAACTTAACATCTCCTTTTCAGAATTTGTCTTTGAACGCATACAAATGCGTAGTGGTAGGATTGTGGTCAGCCACAAGCAATACAACACAATTCGTTTATCCCTTGCACCAGCTTGCAAATGCTTTTGTTAGAACGATTTTATTGTTATCGATTCAATGAACGTAATTTTTTGAATCGATTCACATCCAACTGTTGAGTGTTATGAATGATTTATTTTTATCCTGTGTTTACAAGGACGCTGTGCGCATACGAAGGCTTTGATATACGACATGTCATTCTGTGAACGGAGACTCCGTTACGTACAACATACGTCAAGGTTGTGTGACCGTAAATATGAATACCAGTAGTCCGAATTCCTTTAATCACACTAGTATTATAAATACATCAGTAATAGCATTTTTCGCTACTAAGTATTTCAACCGATCGTAATAAAATCTCACTTAAAAGCCAGTCCCCTCTAAGCTCAGCGTGGTAACCATGTTAGAACCACATAGTCTTAAAATATCAGATGAGATTATTGTCAATGGCAAAAACCTATTTAAAAAATCCATCTCCCTTTTTATAGCACCACATCATAGTAATGGCGTTGCGATAAATTGTAACATAGCAGAGTCTAACTAACTAATAGTAGAAACTACGGTGACCAACGAAGGATCTTCAATTATATACAACAAATTTAAAGAGTGCCACTGTGATAACTTTATTTCTATGTGTATTTTGGTCACAACCCAATCGAGTACAAATCCCTATTACCCTATTTTATTACTGGACCTGTATCGATGAATCTCGGAAAGTGACAAGCCCAAGAATGCTATTATGACGTGTGCTACATCTCATGCATGATAGTAGCGAACGAAATTGTTGCGCCCTAAATGTTTCTCTTAAATATTAAAAAATCCTTTATTTGCTACAATGTAATCCATTCTATTATCATTTTACTACTATCCATACAGTCTATTTGTGTATTTTACTCCATTCGCAACTAAATGTTTCTTTAAAAGTGTCGCACCACCTCTTCTTTGGTTTTCCTTTTATTTCGCCATTTTGTATGTACTGTCATTTTTTTCTCTGTCGGTCATCATGTAGCCATATATCTCGCCAACTCCGTTGTTGAGTTCTAATTCCTTTTTACATTTGCAACTCTTGTGTCTTTCCTTACTATTTATTTTGCTATTCTTACTTTTATGTATATACTAGCGGGACCGGCAGACGTTGTCCCGCCCTGATTATGGAAAAATCTTTGACAAATTATATACTAAACGTTCCTCGTGAATCACTCTATCCAATGGCGAAAACCGCATGAAAATCCGTTCAGTAGTTTTTGAGTTTATCGCGAACAGACAGACAGACAGACTCAATAGGGGACTTTGTTTTATACTATGTATTGATAACGTTAAAAGTTTTTAGTAAATTCCCCTTTATTCACAACTAATGAACGACGTTTGGGCAGACTGTACCCAATCTATTCTCAATATCCCAGTCTGATGTTTGGCAAGCGTTCTATGAGAGCATTATCACCGTACTAATCGGTTCGAACCCAACCCATTGTTACGTCAGTCTATCCGACCGTTTCGTTTCGAACCCACGGTTCACTCTGACCCCATGTTTAAAGCTGTAAACTATACCTTAACCCTTATGGTATTGGAATAAGATACAAGGGTTACAATGTAGCTTAATCATATTATTTTAGAAAAAATGAGGGTCTGACTGTGTTAAATAGGTATGAAGTTATTATATTGTGATGTGTTTAAATTGATTATTTATTTCCGTTGTAATTTATTTATTGGCCGTGTGAATCATTTAAGAGTCAACGATTATTTTATACGTGAATGAGTTTAATAGAAGTAATTTTAGTACTATTTGTTAATTAAAATAATCTATTGTTATATGGGTCGGCTCGCCCGGGGTAGTACCACCCTCTCATAGAAAACCGACGTGAAGTAACAGTGTTTGCATTGTTGCGTTTCGTTCGGTCAGTGAGAGCGCCGGAGACCCATCTCCCCTCCCCTCTCCTCTCTCCTCTCCCTTTCCCTCCCCTAACCCTTCCCTCCGAAAGATGGCAACGCACTTGCGACTCCTCTGGGGTTGTTAGTGTCCATGGATGGTGGTGATCACTTAACAGCAGGTGACCCACCTGTTCGTTTGCCACCTATGACATAAAAAAAAACAATGGATTGTAAATTGATGAAAATGTCATTAGAGCGGCGTTATTACAACGTGAGAACAAGCAAACATTATGCAACAACTAACAAGAGCAAAAAGAAGAATACATTTCACTCACTCAAAGTCACGATACGAAAACGATGCATGTAATTTAAATATCTGTAATTCATTATCGATGTATAGCCGTTATGGCCATCTATACTCATTACTTAAAAGTCTCTTATATTCGTTTTGACCTTTAGCAAGAATTCGAGCCCACTCGTTCTACTGAGAGGCTAATTTTTTTCTGTATAGAATTATAAAAAATATACTATGTCCTTATTTCATGCTCTAGGTTATATGTGGGCATCACTGAAATTGGTTCAGATGCTTAATCGTAGGAAGGTAACATACAGACTACAATTTTTTTTCTTATTATAATTTAATCTGTTTTTTTTTTTACAAAAAATCGCAAAAAATAATGTAATATGTACTCATGTTTTTATAAGAGATTGTTTCTTTAAACACACTAATCTCTGGAGGTTCTAAAACTACTACTGAGATCTGAACAATTATTTTTGTATCCCATACGCATTTATTAAAGTATGTATAGATTATTTAAGAGTATTTTATGACTTTTCGACTTATGAAAAGAGTGATTACCATTCAAATCATTGGTCACAAATCGCGCTAAGTAACAACGAAATACTAGCGTGACCGGACGGCGGCCAGCAACTCCTGTCCTAGGTCATCCTAGCTTCTAGGTCCTAACCTCGTGACCCGAGCGTTACCGCAAAAGGCCCCAACTGTGAATGCCTATGTTATTGAGGTACGTTGATGCTTGACTCAGTTACGTTATCAGCTCCCATGACAAAATCATACCGTATACAGAATTTTAAAAACGAAAGGCGAGTGAACTTCCTTTTCACTTCCGGTATGACATAAAAGTTCACTAAAATATCATTACCACAATGAGATATAAATAACAGGCAGTATGATTAAAACGCCCCGCCTAGATATATATCAACTTACAACTAATTCTTTTTTAAATAATTCAATAGGACTAGTGCGTCACTGCCAGGACGAAAAAAAATCCACCAATAATAAAATTATCGGGGAACCGCCGGGCTATTAAATGCAGACCGCCCGTGAAATATACGGACAGCCCCAAGCGCCAACGCAAGAGGCGCGGCTATGGTCACAGAACTTAGAAAAAGCGATTTATTCATTAAACAAAAGTCAACAGAAATAAAGATAAGAGATTTGCTGTGGACATATAATTAACCTTAATGTAACATTATACTTTATTTATCATTTATTATTATTTATATAGTTAATTATGAAAACTACAAACTTTCAAACAGACAGACGACAGTTTTTAAAACTTAATACTTTTTAATACTTATTATATTCCACTTCTTATATAAAGATGTTATGATATTAGAATTATAATATATTTATTATTTTATAATTATCATTACATATAAAACAAAGTCCCTTACCGCGTTTGTCTATCTGTTCGCGATACACTCAAAAACTACTGAACGGATTTTCATGCGGCTTTCACCAGTAGATAAAGTGATTCATGAGGAATGTTTTAGTATATAATCTGTCAAGGGGTTTCTTAGGGCTCGGTAGAAACTTATCACTTTATAAATATCACGTATTGATCTTAGTAGAACTATTTAAATGCGATTTATTAAAACAACAACCCAATACTTCAAGACTATGAAAGATCACTTATTTTAGGCAATAAATGCAGTAAAAACATGAATTAACTCTGTATATTCATAGGTAATAGCTAACATATACACACATATTTTAAAAAAGAAAAAATATAGCAAAAAATTCGACCCCAAAGTTAATAAAATATGAAGACATTACTACTATTGTAAATGTTATAGTGGGCTAAAATATGAACACACTTTTTAAATCACTTGACGTTTCAATATCTAACCACACACGTCGTATATACGAATTAACAAAATCCGATATATCATCCGATATACTAATCGCACTTTTACGCAATATGTCCGCAACCTTAGTGATAGAACGCGTGATATTTATGCTTACTTTATGCAGAGCGCCTGCAGAATATCCTCGGATACGGAATTTACCGAGTTTAATTCATTTAGCGGTAAAAACTAAGCCCCATACATTCCGCCATGTATGCATGACCAGCGCGCTATCGAACATGGCAAGGGGCTTTTTAATACCAGTGCAAATTAAAATGCTCATAAATGCTATAAAAAATAAAGAACTCGTATTTAAAAGCTGTATTCTAACGAAAATACAATTCATATACCAAAATACCACCTTCTTACTCTAATCCCACGTATGTAGGGTTGGCACAACACGTTTTCCTTTTCAACTCTCCTCTATCAGATGTCATCTCAGTATTCGAACCTTTTATACATATGTTTTTCACACAATTCATCCATACCTTTTTCGGTCTTACTTTACTCCTATATCCATCCACCTTCATACTCAAGATTTTTCTAGTCACTTGACTTCCATCTCTTCTCATAACATGGCAATATCATGCTAACCTATAACTCCTCAACTGGTGCTACTTTCAAACTTCCTCTATACATGTACCAAAATACCATAGTATTAAATAAATAAAAAAAACTATCACTAGCCTATTGAACACATTTATAAAAAAATATTTTATTCTTGCATTACTGATAAAAAAACTTACATTAATGCAACATGAATAACATGTTTTATTTAGTTAAAAAGACACAAATGTGTAATGTATAATAGCTAAGACAATATTTAACAACGATAGACGCAGTTAGGTACTCGTAAATTTAAGAAAAATCCTTATAAAGCACGACTGATCCACGTAGTATGGTACCTGAGTGACATAATCGTTCACAATTCGCTTTTCGTCGGTAATGTTCAGTTGTCAACCCGCCCTTGGTACTCGATACCTCGTCACAACACAGACCATAAATGTACACACACACGCAGGTAGCTAAATATATGGTAGAAGTGTTTTATTTTCTAACACTTATTTTTCGAACCTGGTAAGCTTAGTTTAGCAGGTTTGAGTTGAGTTGAGTACACACGTGTGCCTCACTAATTCTTTTACGTATGCTTATCTTAGCTTAGTTTAGTAAGATCTGTATTGTTGCTATCAAAGCAGCAACCCAAGCTGAGGTTGGGTCACTTTGGCACCCTTAAGGTTGTTGCCAAACGCCTGAGCCTCAATCCGGCATTATTAAGCCAATGGCATTAGATAGTTTGAAAAAAATAGACAGAAAAGTGGTATTGTACCCTCATCGACGTAACCATTCATAGTTCGGCTTTTTTCGGTAATGCTTTCGTTCCTAGTTAGACTTTTAATCCGCCTTCAGTCTCCGATACCACGCGATGCGCTACCCGGTCAGCTCAACCTATAGCCCTTCCCTCCAAAGGGTGGCAACGCACTTGCGACTCCTCTGGTGTTGTTAGTGTCCATGGACGGTGGTGATCACTTAACATCAGGTGACCCACCAGTTCGTTTGCCACTTATGACATAAAAAAAAAAAGCTCCGATCTCACTTGGCCTATATTATTATTTATAATCTGTATGGCAACTACTCCGTTCCTAAAGGCTATAGCGTAATATTCGATAACCTTCTACAATAAATATATTGTGGAATACAAATATATTTTCACGTATGAATAAATAAGAATAATAGTTTCAGATTTAAGCCCGTTCAAATAAACAAACTATTCTCTCGAGTTGTATTATAATGGTATACATAAAATACGTAATAGATATTTTATGTAAATAATAAATACTTTAGATTCAATCGTACAAACATATTTTAATTTATCTCATAATCAATTACGACATTTCAAAGTAACTCGTTAAAAATACAACTAGACTTTAATTTACTGTCAAAAAAATGTAGTTTCAAACCTAAAGATTTAGCCAAGTTAAGTTTTAAGTTAATTTAAAGTTCTTTACAAGCCAAAAAAGTAACTTTCCTAAATTATAGCGCTTTGTCACGCAACGCTGCGTATCATTTTCTATAGACCAATTCTACTATTAGGTGTTCACAAAGTGTGTCACCCCTTGTAATGGATACCGCATATATCACACAATTAAAATTAACTATATAGACACACCCTATACGTATGTTAGTCCAACTCCCCAGTCGCACGACACCTACGTAGTAGATTGTTAGCATTATTGAAATAGTAACTATCTGGTTCTATGGACAATTGAAGAGTCGCATTTTAATTAATTAGCGACGGATCCCTTGCGGCGACGGGTCGTGACAAACGGATAACGGATGGAGATCCGTCCAAGTTCTGAACTGAAATCAGAATTTAAATATGCATACAAATGAATGTTTTTTTTATATATCATAGAAGGCAAACGAACAGGTCACCTGATGTTAAGTGATCACCACCGTCCATAGACACTGGCAACTTGGCAAGAGTCGCAAGTGCGTTGCCACCCTGTTTTTAGGAGAGGGGAGGTGGGTTATCCGGCTCTCTCACTAACCGAACGGAACGCAACAATGCAAGCACTGTTACTTCGTGGGTGTTTCTGTGGGTCAGGTGGTAGTACCCCGGGCGAGCCGTCCCATTCATGCTGAAATCAGTAATAGCTTCAGCGTGCCTCTACCACCTCTATGTGTTTGTTTTTTATCCCGGTTTATCTTTGAAACACCTCCACCGATTTTAAGAATTTTACTAGCAAACAGAAGACTTTCAAAGTATTATCACCTAAGTAATTTATCTTTCCGCTTTTCTATGTGAGCTAAGCAGTAATAATAAATGGTGTCAAAAGTCAAAAGTAAAACTTAAAGTCACTAAGGCGGGTAAAGCAATAATGAATAATAATAAATAATAGCAATAATAAATAAAGGTCTGCCGTCGTGTATGCATCACGGCAAAACTACAACGTTCATAATTACTACACATTCAGTGACGTGTGTTTTTTGTCTTGGAAAAAAGGGGACAAGCGGTGTGGTGTTTATGTTTTTTCTTTGTACATAGAATATACTGTTAAGATAATAAATAATGCAGATGTAATCTGGGTTATCAGCTAGCAATAAATAAAAATGATAAAACATGTAGATCCTAGGAAATTAAAATCATTTTACAAAACCGCGCGCACTCTCTGTTATTAAATAATAAATTTAATTTAAAATTAGTTGTGAGTAATGTCTAGAAATGACAGTAACTTTAAAAAAATACTGCTTTTTCAATGCGACTATAGAAAACATTGTACATAAAAACTTATACCATGGTATTGACCAGAGCAGCTTGGAGGGTACTAATACACTATACTTGGTTTACAATATTTTATTACCTTTTAGGCAATAATATTCACAACTGTCAATCACTATTTTGAAATTCACTGGATCCCCATAAAAGTGGCCAACAACTAATGACGATTTTTTTTCACATGTCTTCATATACGGAGCATTTGCATAAATGTATACATGTTTGGTTAATTCGCTAGCTTGAATATTCACATTCACCGAATTTGCATACCACAGCCCAAGCCATGGTTAATTCACTTTGGTACCTTCAAGCTACAATTTAACACTTCTGGTACCACTTGCCATTTAAGCTGGGTTCCCTTCGCGCCGGTCACCAAGCTCTGTTGAAGGCACTCAAACCAATAGCGTTCGTGAGTAAGGCATGATATATTCTTACACCAATTTTGGTTTTATGCCAAAGAACAACAAACAGATAGAAGACTCATCTTATGGTAAATAGTTACCGTCGTCTATGAACAACCGCAATACCAAGGTTTCACTTGCGTCACCGACGTTGTAAAGCGTCTTTTTAAAAATACCTATGTCATAACTCTTTGGAATACAATGTCAGGTAACCTATTCCACAACGCTAGCGTACATATGATGGAGGTTCTGGAGAACCTTACGATTATCGCCATTTTATTCTGTTTAAGAGTGTGTGAATGAGCAACCAGCCAGATCGCACTATGTCAAATAGTTCTTCAGATTCAAGTCTATAGAATATTGACGTATCTGCAAATATTTCCTAACTACACTCAAAGTTGTGTTTTGTTACATCTACTGTTTAAATATTCGTTTTTTATCAACTAGCTTTTCCTCGCAGCTTCGCTCGTGTTAATGTATATATAATATATCCTATAAAATACTTTTTCTAGATTAAAGGTACACTAAACCTTATAACATACCCTTGGAAAAGTGTATACAATTCATAATAATTCGTTGAGTAAATTAAACGAAAAAGCCAAACAAACAAATTCACTTTTGTATTAAAACTATTACCTAACATTAGGATAGGATTGGTCTTAGCCGATGAAACGAATAAAATTATAAAAATGGTGTCCTACAGTATTATGCCATAATTTATATAATAATGTTATATTTTTTGGTTAGTTACATAAATTAAAATAAATTAATATTATCTTGTATTTTAGTATCTTAATTTACTTGAACGTAACAAAATAAATATTTATATATCGTAATAATATGGCTAACAGTGCAGTGAAAGTATAAAGCCTCTGCTTTAAGCCATTCGCTGACAGGAACCTTGGCAACTTTATAATGAGTTCGTTAAGCCTTTAGTTCGCTCGTTTCCTCTGATAAAACGATATTGGAAAATTCTTATTGATTTTATGAAATTTGATGTCTTTTGTTTACGATTTTTTCTAAATTATTTTTCTCTATATTCTGTAATTTAAATCATTAAAGATTTATGAAATAACTCATTAATAATTATTCTTTTTTTTATATCATAAGAGACAAACGAACATGCGTCCATAGACACTAGCTACATCAAGAGAGTCACAAGTGCGTTGCCAGCCTGTGTTTGTGCGGAGGGGGGTGGGATAGGGAGTAGGGGGGAGGGGATGTGGGTCTACGGTGCTCTTACTGACCGAACGAAACACAACAATGCAAGCACGTTACTTCACGTCGGTTTTGTGTGAGAGGGTGGTAAGTACTACCCCGGGCGAGCCGACCCATTCATGTTGAAACCAATAATAGCTTCAGCGTGGCTACAAAATTATATTTCTCTCCTAATTATCTATTCTATTATTCAGTAAAAATGCAATAAAATTATAATATAACAGGAATAAATTGGTTTTTGAAATAAAAAAAAATCGACTAGATGTCTATCTATCGCTATATATATACAGATCAGCGGTTCTTAACCTTTTTTTATTCAGCGACACACTAACATATTTTTTTAATCACTAATCTACTGGACGTATTATTTATTACGTAAGAACATAACATACAAACACATAAAACACAAAAACGGTGCGCGTATCAGTGTGTACACGGGGAAGAAGTGAGTCTCTACGTGGTAAAGCGAGGAAGCTATTACTGGTTTCATCATGAAAGGGTCGCCCGGGGTACCCTCTCACAGAAAACTGACTTGAAGTTACGGTGCTTGTATTGCATTGTTGTGTTTCGTTCGGTCAGTGAGAGCACCGGAGGCCCACATCCCCTTCCCGTCCCACCCATCCCTCGCCCAAACACAGGCTGGCAATACACTTGCGACTTCCCTGGTGTTGTTAGTGTCTATGGACGGCGGTGATCACTTAACATCAGGTGCCCCGCCTGTCCGTTTGCCTCCTATGATATAAAAAAGTAAGACTTCTTCGGCTCACATGTATTAAGTTATGTATATATGAGAATGCTATAGGCAATAAATATACAATACGAATTCCCGTTGTATAAATAATTAACCATACATTTACTCATTTTGGTATAGTACCTACTATATTCAGAAATACACTAATACATACATACCTTAGGTTTAACGCGTAATAACCTAAATATTTACCTACTGTGCCTTAATAAATTTCACTTAAGAAATAAGCACTTAAAATAAGTGTGCAATAATAAATACTAGTGGGCGTCCAGCGGTCGACATTCGACCATAGTTCATTGATTTTTTAAAGGGATAAATATAATAATAATAGTTGTATGTTATAATATCATTGTTGAATGTAGAATGAAAAAGGTTAATTGGAATGTATGAGTAAAATAATACATACAGTCGAGCATAGCAACCTCCTTCACAACCTTTTTTGAAGTCCTTTATTGACAGATCTGTCAAATGTCTTTTTTATTTACATGTGTGTATATGTTGTGTAAAACTGAAGCAGTAGTGTAAGTAATGCATATTTTAATTAATTTAATGTAGTTCTAATGCATTTTATATGAAATTTCTGCACTTCTCTTCCATATAAACTTTAACTATGCCAAGTTTCACGTTCATCCGTTCGCCCAATTCCGTTAAAAAGGGGTACAAAGATATTAGGCTTCACGTATGAATATATAGATATCGTATTTATAAAACTTGCGACACACAAATATATCGCGACGTGGTTTAGAACCGCTGGTCTTGGTAGCTCCACAGTCACAAAAGAGGTCTTAGGTCTTCTCGTTTGACTTACCGATACCGAAAGAACCACAGTCTTGAGACTGGTCTTGTCGTGGTAACAGAGACTGCTATACGCTATGCTGGAACGCTTCGTAGGTTGATGCTTCAAACTACACTACAATAGGTGACGTAACCACAGGAATGAAATCACTAGTAAAAGCTTATATTTTAATTTGTAGGAGTGGTTTAACCGATGGCATATTGATTAGGTGGCCGCAGATTGGAACTTCAGCATCTACTCACCAATTGTTGTTTTAATTGCCGTACGTTTTCTAATTGAAAATTGTAATACTATCAGGTGACGATGAAGGAAATAACGTGAGGAAATTTGAACCTGACTAATGTTATTTTAGTACCATCGTATCTAATAAAATTGTGTAATAATTTGCTATACGCGTTGATGGAATGATGTATTCTTTACCTGAAGGGCATAAACTAAACTTTAGATTTTAGCGTTTTTTTTTTCATTGACGAACATAAACACCGAGTATAGATTACGGTAAGGCAGGTGTCACTACACCAAACAAACCTTGTTTGATTAATGATAAACTTCAACACAGCTTACGTTTTACAACACCGCAATGTCTTATGTGAAAAATTTTTTGTACATTAAATACTACCTTGTAGTTAGGTGTGTATGGAAGAATTTCGTTTATGACCCTTTTAAACTCCGGTAGCACATGATGAACATTCGTGTCAAAGTTGATAGCGAGATGTATTTTGTACCATTTCTTTTTTACGTTACTACAAGTTATCGCTACGCGGTATTGGAAGGAATGTGCAATCCACATCATTTCTTTTAGACGTGAATATCAAAAGCGACGTTGGGAAATTTCACAAAATTTAGGTCAAACAACTTGGTTTTGTTATACATTGTTTGTTATGATTGCAGTCTAACCCTGCTAGTGATCGTCTGGTAATCGAAATTCAATCGTGATTAATTTGAATTTGAATTTGAACTTTATTGAATTTCTTTTGCCGTAGAGTATCGATACCATTATAATAATCGCGCATATTTTTGGAATATTTATTATTTTATTTTAAATTCTTAGGAAAACTTACAGCTAGACAAAAAAATACATTACATGTATAAACATAAACGAAAGCCATTTACAAGTTTCCGCATATATAACAATATGCAATATGTTATAGCAATATGCATAGCAATATGTTCTAATACATCAGCTACAAAGGCATGTAAACACATTATTATGCCTTCATTTTTAATTGACTGAAAACTGAAAGAAATATATTATATAACTTCTTCAGAATAACGTGTAGACCAAATATTTGATTATAGACTCATGTATAATTGATAGTTACTGTGAACCTAAACAAGGAAAGTTTTATTTAATTTAACTTATTTGTAACACAAATTTGTCTTTCTTCTACGTGATATACTTAACTATGCTAAATCTCAAAGTTCACCGTGCGGGCAATGTCCTTAAAAGGTGCTTGCTGCCACATTTTTTTTTTCTGGGAGTATTCATACATTAATATCAAAAACATTGTGACTTGAAACTTGAAATTTATACTATTATCATGAAGAAGTAGCTTTATTTTCCTATTTAATAAAAAACTAACCTCTCACAATGACCTGATGCATGTCACTGCGTTGAACTTTAGACAGTTGACTTGATAAAGCTTGAGTTTTTGGCGAGATTTGAGTCTGTCATGTAGTAGATTTTATATTTTATTCATAATCTTGTGTTACTTGACTCTATATTGTGTATAATTGGTGTTGTTTTATGTAATATAGTTTGTTTATTGTGCATAAGCGAAGTGAATGGAAAATAATACCACGGACCATGAATTCTGAGATGCCACAAAAACTCCCTGGAAAATTGTAACAGGGGAAACACCATCTTGTTGGAACATAAACATTGACATTGAAATGGTCGCACGACACTAACTTGTAGTACTATTAACTACTCGACAATATCAGTAACAATCAAAAGTTCGTAACTTCTTATCTCTGCCGTACCGTGAAGCTGTGGAACAATCTCCCGGCCAGTGTGTTCCCTCCTTCCTATAATATGGGGTCCTTCAAGCGTAACGTAAAGAGACATTTATACAGGCCGGCATGACAGCGGCGACCGGTGAGGGATAGTGTGTCTCTCGGTAGTCGCCATTGTTTTTAGATTATACTGTGCTCACCATCACGCAAAGTAAAGTCACTTTGCCGTGCTACGATAAAATAAAAAAGATTGGTTGCCAAAAATAAAGTTACAAAAAAACTATAAAGGTAAATTATCACAAGTATAATAGACAACATCGTAAGTGCTTTCTAGTTTGTCATAATTTGATAACAGTATGATAAAATTATAAATCAAAAATAACAAAATAAAAATTTCGCTCTAAAATATATATTGAATAGGTAAGTATAGACTGTTTTTTTGCATGTCACGTGCTATAAAATAATAAGGACCTAAGTAAACAAGTAGCTTATCGTATTGATAGCGTATCGTACGATGTCAACCGCGTGTAATAAGCGCTAAATGCGATATCAGGCTGAAACGACACGTAAATTAAAAGAAATCCCTTTATCGTAAATATTATCGTGCTGATAAAATCAAAATTAATTGTCGAATTTCACCGGGTTAGGTTACATTTACGTGTAAAGCACGGCGTCGACTTGTTTATTTCAGTAACGAATTATTTCCCAAAAACGTAATTTACGTCCTAAGGTTATATTGTTGGAAATAAATGAAAATGTCGGGTAGTTTTACTGCGTCGGCCCATATAAGGGGCGGTGCTTGCCGTGTTGATTCACTCTTTCGGTGGCCGTCATATCGTGCGATAGCTCTGTCCGAACTCGTGTCGGTTATTTAACGAGTGATTAATTATTAGAATCGATTCTTAGCAGTTTATATCTAAATTGACCAGTTCTTTGTTAATAATCAATAAATGTGTTAAAAATTGCTAATGTTGTTCAAAATTGCTAACAATATTATAAACAAGTAATATATACATATAGTAAGAACGTAAATCTAATATCTCTGTACTTTTTATTGTTATACTGTGTTGTTATAGGTGTCTTGGAATAAATAATAAAATACATTTCAATCATTATTAGAAATGTCTGTATGACTGTCTGTTTGAACACGCATCATTGCTAAAGTACTGCGTTTACCATAAAACCACAAAATCATAAAGCATTTCCTCGAGTAACGTTTAGTCTTGGTCTCATTAAAATCGGTTGATTCTATCAAATGTTATTGTAATTTTAATGACAACACGACGTAAGTGCGAGAGAAAAGTTAACAAGTAAATAATGGACTTAATAAATTCAGATGATTGTATGAGTCACTGTTTCTTTACATTAATTTCCACGCGGACGAAGTCGCGAGTACAGCTAGTTTGTAAATAAGTCTATTACAAGTAAGTAATCTCTGAGAGATACTAAATCGATTTTTAAATATATTCATTGGTAGAAAGCAACGTTCAGACGAACAGAGTCGCTGGTAGTTATTAGCATATACGTACAAAAATAGATTATAATGTATCTATATGTGTAAATATTTATTTGAGATTGATAAACTCTTCAACACTCTAATACTTCCGCGACATATGTGCTAAAATATTTATTGAATACTATCTTTAAAAGCATGCGATATGTTTGATTGCCGAGCTAATATCGAGGGGACTATTCTGTCAGTTGAACAGTTGTCAGACATATCAAACTTTTGAATGTTTAAATTATTTACAAATTTGTTTTTTATGTTTTTCTAGCCAACTCTCCTAACGAAAAAATAGGTAATGAATCCATATTATTTATTACAACGTGACTTAACTTTACCTCGAAGTGAAAAACCTCCATTTTATTATATGTTCTGATAAATGTATCTAAGTGTCAGTTTTCTTTCTAATTTGATTGTATACAATTTTCATAGGTTGTCTTACCATACGATGAGAGCGTCCGCTCTAAAGGGGCACCTCAGTGTTATAGAAAAATAAAGGAAGAGAAATTCGAAATATTATTTTCGAGTTTAAAGCAACGACTGTTCAGTGATAGCTTGATCAGACATCACATTGATTGACGTCGGTTCGAATTTACGAATGTAACAGAGCTCACGGTGAAGGGAAGCAACGTAATGGAATTATTTCATGGTGGTAGGGATTTCTCTAAAACCCGCCTATGTACTAATAGTAGTCAAGTTCAAGTTAAAATCCTATCTCCAAGAACCTACAGGTGTGTTCCGGCTGCTACTCTTAAGGGCCATTCTCTTTAGGCTTAGCATCAGATGATATTTCGTTCAAAAGGTAAAAAGCTACAAACAATAAAAAATCCTCATCTGCTTAGAGGCGCGTGAATCGTGCAACGAAACACCATATTCTTATCTCGCTCATGCAAAACTCTACCTGGGACTGACACTCACTATTTTCATCCACCATCCTGTGACATATAGGTCAAAGGCGAACTAAGACCAAAAACAATTCATCCAAAAATGTCTATGTGACTTCCTTATTAAATTTATATCAAAAATAGGTCACACGTACCCCGTTCCGAGAATAGGTTAAAATCGAAACGAAAATTACAAGGAAATATGGTAGCCGGTTTAGTGAAATGTCACAGTGGTAATCAACATCGTGTCACGCTTCATATCGTGTCACGTCGGATACAGTGAGGAGACGTGGCAATTTGTGGCACGCACGTCGCGGGGTATTTTTCGCCTATTTCTGACAACTCCACCGTTATCGGAACGTTTTGTTTAATGTCGCCTTCGGTACTGACAATGACAGCAGTAACCCTTTCTGACTTGACAACGACGAATAAATGATGCGGAGTGGGTTTTGAAATAGCGTAAATAGATTTTAGTGTTGATGGGATTGTTTTGAGCGATGACACTTAATTTAACTTTGTTTGATTACCAGTTATTACTTTTTGTAATCTGGTCTTAATTAGTTTTATTAATAACTAACTGTGCCTGCAACTCTGACGTTCTTTTGGATTAAACATTTAAAATTTAATAATTTATTTTACGAACCAGTGGCTTATTTATATCGTCAATACGGGAGGGGATCATGCAAAATCAACTGATGCTAAGATATTTCCAACAAATGGGCTAATTAATTGTAATCTTTTGACTTTTCTATGAACTTCACTAAATTAATTAGACTTCGACATCTTTAAATGTAGATATAATTTTATTCTGGAAGCTGATTTTTATGATCTAGCTTGTATATTGCTCGAAGCTACTCTGAAGGCATTTTTAAAAGCCACATGAAATTTGTCTAATAGTTTTGGAAATTAGCGTTATCAAAATATGTTTTAAAAAACACTTTGACTATATTCTTTTATATTATTATTTTCCGCTCTTTATAGTGGATTGCGAATATTTCTAGGTATTATTTTATCACTTGTAGAAGACAATTCATGTAGTCTTTGTTAATATGCGTGTCAAAGAACATTACTGTTTGAAATAAATTATTTCATAAATCATTTTATTTAGTGTACACAGTACTAGGAATATTTGCTCATTTGTGTGTATGTATGTATAATTGTCATATATTATTAATTTATTCTTATGTTACCGTTTGTGGAACGCGATTTATTAACCTGGATCTGGACCTTATTAATTACGATACAGTTTTGCTAATGTAATTAATAACGTTCAATACTTTTTTTATTATGACATTCTGGAAAACATCCATCAAACTTTATTATTTTTAATATCTCTCACATCTCTGAAAACCGTTCACTATTGTGTAGTAGAATGAAAATATGACGTCTGATAAGTTAAACAAAAAAATAACAAATTTACCCATCCCGTTATATTCGTAACAAATTGCAAACTCCTTTGAATCCACGCAACCCTACCCATAAATTTGTATATACGTATCCACACAGTCAGACGTCCAAAACAAACATTGCACTTAAAAACCGGGGGACACACAGTGATTTGCATATGGAATACCGTAACATATGCACCAGTATCTACATATCTGGATTCATTCCTTCATATTCAAACGGTTTTTGTTGTCCATTTCGTATTACTGTGTATGTTATTTTTAAGCGAAATATATGTAATAACTTTCTAAAGTTAATATTAACTATTCTAACTTAACTAGTTTAAAAATTATATGATTTTTTTCTAGATTCTTAAAATAAGTTAATGAATGTGATAATTATTAATTCTTACTTTTGTTGCTATAACAATTGTCAGCTTCATTTGATATTCATTCCAACCACTGCATTGAAATATTCAGTTCTCACTAACATCGAATGTACCCATACCGTTTCACAAGTAATTAATTAATTAGATACTAGCATGTTTCCATTTTTAATTGGCATTTCGTTAACTAAGTAGGTTCGTTCCTGGCCGTTTTTGGCCACAGCGACCGTTTCAACACCGGTGCTAGTTAGCTTTGATAAGGCTAATATAGCCAATTTTCTTGCGAACAGTGCATGCACATGTGAACAAGTGAGAACACCATTCTTGTAGTTGTAACTGATTACCGCTGGTGGTCGAGTTCTTAATTCATCGCGTCCTATATCGAGTGAAGTACGTCGATATCCTTCGTAAATTTGCATTATCGTTGCTGCATGAGCTCTTTATTCTTATTTATAAATTTAAATTTACGCAGTCTGCATAAGTTAAACTATGGCATCTAATAAAGTACCACAGATTGTTTTGCCTTTATAATAATAAAAATAAACCCTATTGTTTTAAATATATTTATAATTGCTTAAATTATGAGTGCACTAAAACAATTCGTTATAGCAAAGCCAAATAATCTAGGGGACAAATAAAGGCCACACTTCATATTTGTTATTACATATACAGAGCGCGGGAGGGTGCCATTCATATTCAAATCACTCTCAAATCTACAACTATTATTATACCAGGCCCATTGTGTGGGTCCTTAGGGACCTATATCATTATTCCTCCGTGTCCTTCAAATCATTCCCGATGTAAAAGTGTTGTATTTAGTTACTATGGACGCGCGTGGGCCCCCAATTGTCGAGAGGGTGATTCGAAAACGCTTTATATCAATTTACTATGCATTTCCCATTCACACTGTCTCGATCGAGTATATTTTACGGTTTACAACGCCATTATCGTTGCGGCTTCGACGTGGACCATAATGATTTACCGATAGTAAAAAGAAAAATCAAATTACAAAATCGAATAATAAATTTTGGGGAAATAAAATTATACAGTCCATAAAGGGCCATTAGTAATAAAACATTAGTATCGTGGATACGTGAATTCATCGGCTCCTTTACAGCTTAATTTATGTGACGCTAAACATTTTTATGTTACGTTAATGTTTGATACGATAGTGGTATCGAATTGTCTAATGTGCCGGGCGCCTGAATTCCGGAGTATACGGACGTTCAGATAATAAACTTCGTCTGTATGAACGTCAAGTTTAGCACCCTCCCTGACAGGTTTTTTTCTGTTTTTTTAAATAAGCATGTTCTGTTTTGTCAGGATCAAATTTCGATGGCAGTCTCAAAATATTGACTGCATTCGTCTCCGTCAGTTTCGTTTGGTTCGAGTTTGCATTATTATTTTTCTAATTGTATCGACTTTTGTTTTTTTGTTAGTGTATTTTATAATGTAAGTTTATTACATTTTAAATTTAGGTCCGTTTATTATGAAAAGGTTAAAAATATCGCAATCTATTTTTTCTTTTAATTATCATTATATAAATTCTGTATTTTAAATATTTTCTTTTCCGTTTAAACTTAACTTCAAAAGGCCTAATTAAAGAGTGCTTTTATGAAAAAGTGGATATTGAAAACAACATAATAATTATTATTTGTTTAAATAATATATATTACACTATAAACAAACTCTTATTGTTCTGACTACACCTAATTTTGTTAGATTATGTCAAGATATAAATAAGAGCTTGTAAATCCACACTCACCAACTTCATTAATTAGGAAGATGTGTTATTATATTCTCTTTAATGACGTGTTGATGTTCTTTAATAAAGTAAAAAAGTAAATATTGATTTTTAAATTATCAGATAATCTTTATAAAATATTTATACTTCAATCCATTGTTTCATTTGAATGCATGCCGTGTACAATAGCATATGCTTACATCACTCAACATACACATTTATAACGTAAAAAGGCCATGATTCCATATTATAAACACATATTGCCCTTTCCGCTGATGGTGTTAGAATGATAAATCCCGGATATGACAATACTGAGCCTATTGTCTCTGCGGTAACAATGATCTCAGACGTACAAAAAAGGGGACGGGCAGAGATGAATAAATCTAAATCGCATTTAAGGCTTACGAAAACTGGTTTATCCTTTTGTTTTTTAAGCGCGTGATTATTTTTAATATCAGTGTCTGTCACTTAAAGATCAGACAATTAAAGATATGCTTTCTTTAGATAATGTTTAATACGGGTTGATATAAAAATGACCCTAAGCAAGCTATAACATTAATTGGACCTTCATTCCATATTACACAAATATTAACTGGACACGAGTATTGTAAGCAATACCTTAATTGCTTTAAAATGACTAACGATAATACATTTGTGCAAAACTTTGAACATTTGCTTCAAGAAAGCCCCAGGTCTAGCACGGAGAGATTAAGGCACATAATGCTTTCTTTTGGGCTTGATAGAGAAGAACTCTGCTATTAAATCGATAATGTCAAGCATGTGTGTAATCTTAAGACTTTTAACGGACTTTCATCTAAATCATTTTAAAATAACCACGACTCTTTGACTGTATCTGAATCATGACTGACAAATCATGGTGAATTTTATGTTATGCTCATGCAACCCGTCAAGGGATTAAGTAGTGAATTGTATCAAGTTACGATCACCCCTCTCTCCCTTTACAGTTTACATTGCCAATTCCAAATTATCTATGTGCGAAGTGCGAAACCAACAAAATTGAAGATTAAAAAAAAACAAGCTGTCTAGGTCTAGGGAGATATACAATTTACAATTTATTATTATTAGAACTTAAAGTTTACATATCTTTAAAATACAGTAACAATTCTTAGGAACTACATACATGCTCGATACCGTGTTCGTGCAAAAGAAACTGACAACAAAATAATTTTCAATTTTGTTGTCGGTTTTATTATTATTATTTGTTTTGTAGTACCTGTACTAGGCCTAGCCTGTGTCACAGGTACTACCACTTTCTATTTTCGTAAAGTAATTGTATAATTAACTTATATTTAGGCTTGCCTGTTAAGTCCAAAACTCCATTAATTCGGTTATATAAATAAGGACCTAAATAAAACTGAAATTTTCTTAAGAAAATTGTGTTATGGTTTGGAACATCATAAACATTATTTTTTCTCAAACTAGTATTTAGGGTTAGGTTTTTAGGTACATAGGGTTTTTTATGTTGCCGTATTATAATTCCTCTAATAAAGAGTTGTCTGACCGTCAGAACGCGACATTCAGTATACAATTCTGATGTGGAGAGCCTATAAGGCTTGGTATATTAACTATATATGGTATTAACGCATGCAATTACCAACATATTTTTAGACGATAAAAACACTACCAGAAAAATGTTTCAGTGGCAATATTTCCAAACTCGAAACCAATAGCAAATCTGCTACTTAAAATACATGGAATGTATATTAACACCTATACCATAAATATGCAAAGAATCATCGGATAAAAATTAGTGCTTTAAGAGCTCGACTAAAATAATAATAAATCAAAAGCCCGTAATTCTTATAAAACCACATATTAATAATCACCAAAGCTAGACTTTCTACGGACTGATTCTTTGAAATTACCAGTATAAAATCCATTGAAAATCCTACACTTATACCAACTTACACCATGAACAACGAAGCTACCACCATTTCGGACAAACAATCTAGTCATCGAGAAGAATCTTCATTAAAATTACTATTCCACGCAAACTGTTATTAAGAAGAAAAAACAAAATTAGAACTGGAATAGAACGAGAGGACAGTTAAAAACTAAAAAAAAAACTCGTACAATAAATTAATTCAACACAACAAAACAATCAACTAACGTAATACATCAATTTAAAAACACATCGATTTAAAAGAAGCCAAAAAAAAGAGATACGAGTATATTATCCATAGGTATAATAAGAATGTAAAACTAAAAGATCTATACTTTTTAAATTTTTGTGAAAAAAAATGTTGCAGTAATAAAATATATTTCAATATTTTTTAGAAATGTCTTTCTGTTCATCTATTTGTATGAACACGCATTACTATTAAATAACTACAATAAGATATTAAGTTCACGGGAAAACCTCAAAATTATTAACTTTAAAAGCAGTTCACTCAAAATTTATTGTAATTTTAATGACGACGCGACTTAAGTACGAGAGAAAAGTGGATAACTAAATCAACTTAATACATTTAGATGTCTTTATTAATCACTGTTTTTTTACATAAGGTTTCATGCGGACGGAGTCACGGTCACAGCTAGTGTTTATATGAGTACAAAAAAATCGTACAGTGCTGATGCACCTCTTAATTGAACATTCGCGCGATGGCGTCGCGTTGATAATGTCACATCTGACATTCCCTTTGATAAAACACGTTCGGTGAAAGGGTGTGAATCGTGCCATCGCTGTGAATTTAATTAAAATCACTCGATATAAACCATGTGAAGTGTTTTTATCATTGCGAATTTGTGTATCGAACTGTGTACGGAGATAATGCGAAATTGAAAATCATCAATATTACAAAGGACAGTTGAATCTACAATTTTGTATTAAAATTTGAGCATTATTTTATGTTGACAAATGAACACTAATAAAACTATAACTAAGAATACTAACAACATAGTCCTTTGCAAATTCATTTTAATTAGATACTTCTAACTGTGCCTTTGGATCACTATTATTGATAAGACCTTGAGAAATAATTGATAATGATACGGCAGGTCCGACGAATATAGATGAATCTATATACCTTTATACTAAATTATCTGATCCAAATTTCTTTTCTGAACCAATGAATAAAGGAATCGCTACAACCGAAGTGTAACATACATGTAGCTGACTTTTCTGTATTTTTAATATTTGATCACAATCTCATTGTTATAAATAACAATATAGTCAAAGATAATAAATACCTAGAAGGACTGACTGGCTTGCAAATGCAGCTGCCAGAACATACACGTGTGCTTGATGATAGATTTCAACTTAAAAGGGTAATGGGCTGAGGTGGATTTAGAAAAAGCTCTACCAGAATGCGATATTTTCCTTTACGGAAAGTTCTAACTCAGTCGCAGTAATCTACATCGCTTCAATATATCAGTCGTTACGTTTCAATATAAGCTACATCCAATTTTAGCTGTTCCTAATATTTTAATTTCTTTTTCAAGATCCCAAAAAGAACAAAAAAACCTTATGAACGGCAAAATTTGAACTTCATTCCCGGTGTATAAAAATCGGTAGTCATAGAAAAATTAAACAGTTATGTCAACGATTAAAATTGGATTTAGCTCATTTAGAAATGTAACGCCTAAAATATATTTATATTAGCTCTGCCCGCGACTTTGCCCGCGTGGAATAGTTACGGTCTACGCAGCGTACGCAGCGGAAGCTCTCAAAAGGGAAGATAGGTCGCGCACTGCATGAATCAGGCAACAGCCCAAGCGGAGGTGTGCCGCGCACCCTTGAGATAGGTGTCAAAATAAAATCGGCTGAGTGTCTTAAACGCTCCCCTTTGCAGTCCAGTGAAGCTGTTAAGACCTTGCTAAGTGAATAGCGTAGTCAGTTCGAAGAAGAAAAAAATCTCAAAAGGAAAGAAAAAACGAGTTTGAAACACTCTTCATTGGTACTCGGTTCCTATTGGTCTGAGCTTGATGACATATAGCCTGCCTCGATAAATGAGCTATCTAACATTGAAAGAATTTTTCAAACCGGATCACTAGTTCCTGAGATTAGAGCGTTCAAGCAAACAAGCTCTTCAGCTTTGTAATATTACTATAGATAACATATATAATAATGGTATAGATTTGACCAGAAAAATATTTGTAAATTTGAACATTGCCCACGTAAAACTACAATATAATAATTGAGAAGATGCAAAACAAGACTAGCTAAATTAACTTTTATAGATTTCATAGAAACAAAATAATTTTATACATACACATATTTGTTTAATTATTTACATAAATCTCTGTATAATAATTCGTATAAAACAAAACGAGAGTAGTGTTAAGATATAGATACACGTTGAAATTATTTATAAACCATATGGGACCACCCACGAATCGACACTGCAACAAAATCGAAGATAACGCACCCTTCAATCGAGTCGTTGGAGATATTTTTTCCTCTGAACATATTCAGACAAAATATTCAAAGTATTCGTGGATTAATCGATGATTATAAGACATTATGAAGATTTTACGATAACGTTTATTAATAAAAATAGTTACATGAATCGTAGATTACATATTTTTTCTATTTTACTTTGACGTCGACATTATTAGTAGATAAATTGAATATTTATTGACTCTCGTAGAAAACTTAATATAAAGATAAACAAAACAACCAACAATTCTGTTAGTAGTAGATACGTACATCAGGGCTGGCCCCTATTATACGAGTAAATCTATATATGTATATATAAAGAGGTGTTCGTATAACAAAATCAATAAACTCCAATACCATAACCACACCTAGGTAAGTATTTTTAGAGATTTTTTATGCTATTCACTTTACAATAAGTAACCGCTAGGTGGTGCTGGGTTGTGCTATATTGTTATTAAGCTTTATATTGTATTTTAACACGAACTATTACTAGTAAACCATATTAATTGTTAAAGGTCGCAAAATGTACATTACCTTTGTCGAACGAGCTTGAATTATTTTCATCTTTGTTATATATTTATTAATTAAGAATATTAATAAATAACAAACACCATTTCTTATACCCATATGTGGAAATTAGGCCAATAAAACCGGCTACATTTAAAAAATAAGGAAAACTATACGGAACCGGTAACAGATTTATCAAAATATTGTAGTCCAGTGAAGCTGTTAAGACCTTACTAGGTCAATAGCGTACTCATTAAAAAAAAGGATAGATCAAAATCGTAACATTTATTTAGAGATATAGATATTTTTTACACAAAAATAAATAAGACAGTGGACATTAACAACGACAAGAAAAGAAACAGTAAAACCTAAAATTAATCAGAAAAAAGAAACAAGAAAACCAAAAAATTATAAAATCGAAGCGTATGGATCGATCCAAAATAACATACCAAGCAATCAACAAGTTGAAAATATTTAAAGAAATCTATATCTAAAAAGTATTGAAAGATGTAGCCAACTCTTTCGTATGAAAAAAATATATGACCAAACTTATCCAAGAAGAATGTGTGGATACGAGTTCACAATAAAAATATATTCAAACTTAATTAAAATTTTATACTCATTATTAATTAATGAATTTTAACTCGAAATACGTATTATATTATTCAGTTCGACCACAAATCCATTCAATGTTCATTGTATGCAAAATTCACATCAAATTTTAAACTTTAAACAATTTACGTACAACGAAGCCTAGAAAAGTAAAATCATATCAAATAAAGTATTCCCATATACTTTGTTACTACTACAAATGTTTAAGTATAGTTACCCTTTTATTATTAAGTATGTATGGCAACCCTATATAAACGCAGATGCGGCAATCTATGAATATAATATGAACCATATATATGAGACAAAAATGTCAATTGATATTTTAATGATTTGATCTAAGCTTACTAATAAGTATGCATCAAGAATAATTCTTATGTGATATTTTTTTTAAGTTTTACAGGTACGCGTTTGGCCTGCATCGTCCTTGACAGTAAGTAATGAAGTCGAATCTGAATCGTCCTTACTCATCAGATGCCTATTCACTCTTCACTTGAACACGTTTAAGTTGTGACAAGTGATGGAAACACAGAAGGAAAACAATATAAAGTTTATTTTTGATGACACACTAAATATCATTCTCATTGCAACTTTTTTTACGAACTGACTACGCTATTGACCTAGCAAGGTCTAAATTTCACCGGAATATCTCATTGCAACCTTTTTCTAAATTTAATCATATATAAAATAGAAGCAGTCAATGACATAGGTTGTAAATAAGTAAAACTGAGATATTTTAAATGGTAAATATATAACAAAATATATCAAATCTGCAAGTACAACACTTATTGATTATTTTAAATAATTACAAATTAATAGTCATAATACATAATATACTATTTTTCATAAAAAGATTATTAAAGCAGAAGAAATGATTACAAATTTTTATACCGCATTACCCTATTTAGGACGCAGTAGGTGCGAATAAAAGTTACCGTGTATATTAATGCTATGCACTACTATAAAATCGCTATGAAGCTAGCCTTACACTTAATTGATTGCCTTTAAAATATTTAAACAGAAATATAAGTTGTCTAGACAAACATAAAAACAGTTAAGATTAATTCATGTATATAAACGAGGGAACATTTTGAGAAAGAAGAAAATCCAGCATAATAATATTCAGGCGCCAGTACTTCCATAATAAATACCTATCCAAATTTTAAAGATATTGATACAAGCTATTTGGCAAGTCGTAGAAATATAAATTCAAAAAGTAATATAAGTGATAAAATTGTTTCTTATTTTAACGAATATTTTGATGATAAATAAAACTCTAATAGCAACGAAAGTCGATCCATAAAGCGATTAGCACAAACCAAACCATAGGTCACCGTATGTAAGCTCGGAGTTGTAAACGTGCCCTACTTTCATAGCATTTACAACCCCATAAACCGTGCCGTGGCGTATCGTAGTCAGGTCACGTTTGATTTGTGTCATTAGACGAACATAGCTGGATTTTGAAGGCTTATCAGTTAACATGAACAACTCTGTTTTGATATCTTTTTTTGCAATACTTTTTGGAATAACAGCTACTATATTAATGCCATATTATTTACAGTATAGGAATACCGTTGTTTTTTTTTCTTGGAAAAAATACAGCTCGGTATTCCGTACAACATTGTATCACTTTACAATATAACACAATATATTCTTTAGACAAGAGTAATAAAACTTAAGATTCTGATGCTTCCAAAGGCTTATCAGTTATCAAGAACAAGTCTGTTTAAATTGTATTCATGTTGCAATACTTTTTGTAATAACAGCTATATTAAGATCTGGTTGGTGATATGTTGGTGTGGGAAAAACCTGGACAAGACTGGCACAGTATAGAGAGGAATGGTGTAAAAGGAAGGAGGCTTATGTCCTGCAGTGGGTCGAGAAGAGCCGTCCATTATGATGATGATGATGATATCAAGACCGTATTATTTAAAGAACAGGAATGTAATTGATCTTATTTATGAGAAAGAAATACAACTCAGTGTTGCATACAACGTTGTAGCACATTATAATATAATCCAATCACTATATTCTTTAGACAAGAGTAATACACCTTCAGATGCTGACAGCAATTTACATTTGGTGAAGACCACTCTGTATAATTTGCAAATATACTTAGAACCGATATATATATTTGTAGTAAATAATGTAATGAGTTCTGAAAAAGAATAGTAAAATCATTTATATGGTATAGGAAATCTATTATCGCATCCTTATCATTCAATAATGAACCGCACTTAACCTTATTTCATAGAAAATTTTCAACTAAGGCGTACAAGAAGAAATGTTAGTGCAATTAAATATTGGAGAACCATAAAAATTTAAGTATTACTCATTGCAGAAACTCATGTTTCAAATTGACATGACCAATGTATACGTCCATATACGTCTACCTACAAAACTGATTAAACATTAATACTCATAAGCACACAATCCCGGACACAAACCGATGGTCCCTATAATTTCTTTATCATTCCATCTCAGTGGGCGCCGGCGGAACTTTTTGTGTTCACCTTTGTCCTATCTCACGGACATCGTCTTTGTTACGGCTGTGTGCATCGTTTTTATCTCATACGCCTTTAAATATCTTGTTAGCATTAAATTCTTGGGCATTAGGGGGTCTTTTTGTACTGCGTAGGCAATATCTATTGTTCTGTTACGCATAAACTTAGTGCTACATTCGGTAATGACAGACAACATCTTATATATAGTAGTTTCAAGCTTTTTTTTATGACATAGATGGCAAACGAACAGGTGGGTCACCTGACGTTAAGTGATCACCACCGTCCATGGGCACTAACAACACCAGCGGATTTGCAAGTGCGTTGCCACCCTTTGGGGGAAGGGTTAGGGGAGGGAGAGGAGAGCGGAGGTGGGCCTACGGCGCTCTCACAGACCGAACGAAACGCAACAATGCAAGCACTGGTACTTCACGTCGGTTTTCTTTGAGAGGGTGGTACTACCCCGGATGAGCCGACCCATTCATGCTGAAACCAGTAATAGTTTCAGCGTGGCTCTACCACCATTAAAACCAAGGTTAGCATTACTAGAAAGTATCTTTGAAATATCATGTCTGCTATTTTACTATTGAAATCAAATAATATTAAACTTTTCTACTGAAATCTAATTCAAAATTTATTAGTAATTATATTATGAATCATGTAGTCCAATGTAAAGTGTTTTGTTTATATACACGATTTTAGAAACTGTCACAAGTAATTTGTAAATAATTACATTGCATTATTACATATTATAAAACAAATTCCTCTGCCACGTCTGTTTGTCTGTTCGAGATAAAAACTACTGAACGGATTTTCATGTGGAAATGTCGGAAAAAGTCAAGCCGCCTGGGAGTTTTTATCAAAAACGCTGACTAATTCCTTTGAGATATAGCAAAATAATGTTGAGATAGCATCCCCTTTTATAGATATACAAAGAAGTCTGAGGCAGCATATATGTATAGCATATTACATCTTCTAAGAAAATGGTGACATACAATTCGAAAGCTATTTAAACGTATACAGTATTATTACTTATCAACTTAAATACGTTAGTTACATTAAGCATTTTATGCACATTCTTATATTTATACGTATAATTCTTCTGTTCGTGTTTCTGTGACTGTGACTGAATTCCGCATAAACGGTTGTACCGATTTTAATGAATTTTTTTGAGTGTATTCCGGTGGATACGAGAATGGTTTAGATTTACAACTGGATTCGGTAGGTGGCGCTGCGGTCTGATTCTAGGATTTTTTTTATTATCAGGGCGGGACAGCGTCCGATGGATCTGCTAATAATTAATTTATGAATTAAACATAGCAGAAAACAGCGTTTAATATTATTGACACAAAATGATGAGATAATGATAAGATATAGCAGATAATTTAACCGAAGACGTTAGCTTGCTAATACAAAAATTAAGCCGGAATGCAATTACGGCTGTTGAAACAATCTAATCCAATAATGGAATAACCGTTATCAGTTATCAATATCTATAAATATATTTAATTAGTAACATAGTAAATAAATAATACATACGGTGATACATCTATTCAATAATTCATTATATACCAAGCAAAGACAAACCGGCAAGAACCCGTCAGTATAATGGCAACGATTTCAAAACCAGAATCCTACAGTTTGCAGTATTTCGACATTTGAAAGTATAATTGACAAAAATACGTCCCGTCTCTCAAATTCCGTATACGGCGTTGCCAGAACCGACACACGAATTCTAATTTATGCCTCTAATGAAACCGGCGTTGCTTTTTTAGCGTTCTAAAATCCCGAATGGCAGGTACAAAATAACACTGGGTGAGCGATAAAATGTAGCCCCATTATAAATATTCATAGAATAAAGATCACAGTGTGGATGGTATGGCCTTCAAAGGAAAATGTAATCATAATTTCCTTGAAGACTGGAGGAAAAATGCCGGAACGTTTACAAAGTTGATGAATGATGCAAGATTTAGATTGCTCTGATGAATATGTTAAAACTTCTTACCGAGAGCCATCATTATGTTTTGAATATGTGCATTTTTTTATTTTATGATTAGAATTGGTGAATGGATCTTTACACAATATAAAAACAGAAAGTATTTATGTAACATAAATCGATTTTACAAGGCATAAAATTAATATGTAATTTCTTAGGAAATAAATCCTGTGTCACGAGTAGTCGACCAAAGCGTGCGTACTAAATTAATAGTGGTAGTCCCGTTAGTTAGTCAAATAATTGTAATACTAACAGTAAAATAAAAAAGCAGTTACTTCAACAACGTGAACGATTCCTTCTAAATATTTTGAGTATTTTGAGTGGAAAAGTGGAAACAGTAAAATTATTACCTTTACCGTACTAAGTACTTATATATATACTTAATTGATAGTAATTTTAAAAATAGAAGAGGTCTTTGTTAATACTCTCTTAGATGATAAACGTATTGTTTACCTTAAGAGTTTCATTATACAATTTCATGCGAAACAGATTACAGCTATTACTTTTTGTTTAGTTACAAAAACTTAATTATATTGACAATATGGGCATATTATAACTTTATAATAACATTTATAAGACATCGGTCCATTAGTTCCTTATACAGTGCAAGTGAGCACTGAGGTAGTTATATAGTGTGTTAAAGTTCGAGATATGTTGTTGATGGTAAACCTCATTTGACACACTTTTAGTATTTATATATCAAATGTGCACGTTATATGTTACTGTAGGTGGCGTGCGTGTCGTATTTACTATTTATTCTTTATGAAAGAGAATTTCTATAATTGTGCATGTTCTCACAATTTTATATTTCTTTAATACAATTTAAAAAACGCGTGCTTACCCGGGGTTAAAAGCTTGTTTAAAATATAATAATGTTCAGAGTAAATGAAGCTAGCGTCTAATCGTCTAGTATGTCACGCACGTTATCCCGTGACTCGTGTCGTTTCTATACATTCTTACCACACGTTAAAGCTAGTGGTACTTCAAGCATGGAAACAAAAACGGACACTTCATCTATAAAAGACAATTTCAATTGTTTTTAGTTGAGAATTATATAAGAAAATATTTATATAAAATTTATTAAATAAGAATTCAACAACTTTGTGTACTGATTTTTTGTTATATATAACATTATATCAACATATGTGTTTTGTAATAGTAGCTCATAGTTTTTGATGACAAATTTCTCAAGTTACCTATTCAAAACGGTACCACTGGTGATGCTAAATTAATTGACAAACGAAGTTACTTTAGATTGTTTAGAAATGTACTATAATTTGACTTTTTGGTTGTCAGGAAATACTGTTCAAATTTAATCTTCATAAAGACACGCTCGAAAAATAATAGCCGCAGACGTTCTTGAGAAATAAGAAGCAGATTTGATCGAACTTCTACTTACGATTGAAATATAGTTCTCTCTTTATATCTCCTTTAAACGTATATAAAATTCTACCAATAATGACACATCATTTACCATTAGGAAACGATAGTTAGTTATTCCAAGGGTCATAAGGACAAAAAACACAAGTTACTACACCCGTAAATGTTTCTAATATAAAACAAATAAATCAACTTATTATTACTAGATTCCAAATAGAAATTTTAAATCGAACCGTGTCAGATGGAAACAATTCCACGAGGCCCAAAAAAAAATATGTACAAGCTAAAACTTTTTTCAATCCCCAACTTTACGTGGGTCGTGTTCGGGTCCTTTTTTATTTTTAGGGACATTGATTGATTGAACCTTATGGCACATCTATGAGAAACTTAGCAGGGTATTGTTTTTTTACTTGTTCTAACCGCATTTTTTACCGAATTCTAAAACAGTTTTCGAGTTTATTGTATCTTCATTTAGATAATTTTTGGTCGCTTTCAACGCGATGAGGGTGGATTTTTGAGGGATTTAGTAAATCGCTTTTAATTATTATCACTATTCTTTTGTGCGTTCGTTTGTGGTTTTATTTTGAGGTTAAGTCAAAAATGTCTCATGTAGGTACGTAATGATAGCTTAGACGTAGCCAGTAGCATTGAATTGATTGGCCGCTACCACTTCTTACTGCAACAAAAAACGTTAGATTATATTTATTCGAGGTGTACCCAAAAAGTTAATCTCAGAAACTAGTAATAAAAATAACGAAATATTATTACCTAAAACAACAAAAAGTTAAAAATGTTTTTCTTGGTTGACGGTTGAACCTGACCGCAATTACATATTTCCATAAAAATGTCGCTAATATAGTGAAGCTTAACTTTAAAAGAAATCTCTTTTAAAGACTTCAATTTTGTATTTGGCTCTTTAAATGTTTACCGACCACTGCACTAAACTAAAATGATAACACTATCGACTGAAATGAATGAATCGAATGGTGAAAGAAGACATCGTGAGGAAACCTAAACCTGAGGAATTTCCTTGTAGTAACAGCGTATATGGGGAAATATATAACTGTGAATTTCTTGGAATTTGAAATTGACAATACGTTGTACTCTGGCGTGGTGTATAATGACTTCATTTGATCAAAAATGGAATCTTATAGACTAATGTTCTTATTATAGTACTGTAAACACTAAATTTGATTTCATGTATAATTTTATTAAAATAAAGCAAAAATAAAGTCCATTAGGTGCAAATGAGCAAATAAATTCATCATTTAAAACGTAAAGCCCTTTAAAAGTAAAATAGACGGATAAACAAACGACATAGGCTTAACAATAGGGTTTCTTCTTTAGGAAAATAATCCTATTAACGAATTACTTCTGACTATATTCATCATAAGATTATGAATACTCGATACCAATACCAATATCTTCGACATTTAATGCTGTCTTGTTGAGAATGTCAGTTTTTTTTTGTGTCTGACAGCTAGGGAAATCTGGGTTAGCAGTTCGAAAATAAGAGAAAAAATAAAAACCCTTGCACCATATGTGTACCTGAACAAGTTCAACTGCAATCTGAAAGTTATGCAATATCTGGAATTATTCTAGTTGACCTTGTAACATAAAACCCCGAAATATGTGATGGTCGCTGTTCAATCCCTCTAAAGAGAAATGCTACCTTTTGCCCGTGGCTTCGCTCGCTTTAATATAGATTTATTCGATACCTCGGGCACAACATTTTTTTTTCTAAGTACTCTAAGGTACCCCATGTTCAACTCGAGACTCCGGCAACGTCTATGTAAAATTTCATAATGATCAGTGTGTTTAAGTTTAAAGTTAAAGTATTTAAAGTGTAAATGCATAACAATCGAAGTATCATACTAATATTTATAATATTAGTAATAAAGATGGATTAAATATGTTATCTTGTAGGTGGTAGAACCACACTGAAACTATTACCGGTTTCAACATGAATGGGTCGACTTGCCCGAGGTACTACCACCTGACCCACAGAAACACCGACGTGAAGTAACAGTGCTTGTATTGTTGAGTTTCGTTCGGTCAGTAACAGCGTCGGAGACCTCCTCCCTCCCCCTAACCCCCTCCTCTTCCCTCCCATCCCCACAAACACAGGCTGGCAACGCACTTGCGACTCCCCTGGTGTTCCATGTTGTTATATATATATACATATACATATGGCTCTTGGAAAGCTAACATTTCTAAAATCTAATTTAGCAATTACTCTATAATAGTAATTTTATGATAAAAACAATACATAATAAAAAATTGATGCTAACGTCGTTTCGCTAGTGTAATTCTAACAAATAGCCCTCGATAAAACTGTGTAAAAACAGCATATAAACACAATGTCTTACAAATACAAATAACTATATGGGTAACAAAAAAGAAACTGGTCCTATTGCCAGCGGCTACAAGCGAATAAATCGAGCCCTCGTCCCCTTGGAATATGCTATAAAAACTCGTCGACCTTCTGTTTGCTGGTTTTTGTTTTTACATTTTAAACAAACAAGCAATCCTATTTTGGCTGTTCTGCGGTAAAATAAATAATTCAGCTTTCTATTTAGTGCTCGGGTTCTCACTGAACTAACGCACTAGTGATGTTTTAAAAGAGTTATTTAAAAAGTAGAGTTACACAGACAGTACATAGTAGAGAGAAACGGAGAACGGAGAAAGAATCTACATATAAATATAAACATACATATAAATATAAAAGTGGGTTTGTTTATTACGCTTTCACTTCTTAACAAGCGATTACTATACAATTTGGCATACACGCTCTCTGCGGTACAAGGAAGGAAAAAAGGTACCTTATATACAAAAAAATAGGTTGTTCCGAAGGATAGAATAATTCTGCACTAATACGAGCAAAGCCGCGGCTAAAAGCTAGTAATTCATATCACTACATATTATAAAATAAAATCTTCTGCCACGTCTGTTCGCAATAAACTCAAAAGCTACTGAATGGGTTTTGATGTGGTTTATACCAGTAGATAAAGTAATTCATGAGGAAGGTTTAGATATATAATTAGTTTTCTTTTATATCATCAGGGCGGGACAGCGTCCACCGGGCGCTAGTATTAACTAATTGTACATATTAAGTCAATGTGCTACTTAAGTTTTTAAATAATAACTTATATAGTATTACGTTTTCGGTCGCGGCTTCTCTCACATTAAGCCAAATTTAATCTCTGTCTACAGAACAGCAATTTTTTTTCTGGATAAAATATTCTCTATTTCCTTTTATATATACCTCTGACAAAGGGCATACAAGATCTCGTGGTGATCATTTGAACAGTTAAAGTATGAATGAAATAAAAATCTGTACTTCACATGCGATAAAAGTGTAACTTAGAAATTTATCTAATTCATTTTTAAGATAATGAGATGAATACACTATGGAAGTAATAAATAGTAGTTTTGAGCATTATTCTGTAGCATTTTAATATATATTAACAATGTCAATAATAGATACACAATACAGAATAATTATTAAAAGGGCGCGATAGTCACTACGATCGAACAGAAAATTATGTTCTATAGTTTTCAACGTTTCTCTCTCTCTCTCTCCGTGTCTTTTTATATATTTCGAGTACATTATGAATATACTATCTTATTTTCTAACAGCCTAAAACCTATGGCTATCTCTTTTCGTTAAGCATTTTTGTATCATAAGATCCAATTCACACCGTTCCAAAGCAGATTTATTCACTTCAAAAATAAACAAAAGACTTTATATTAGAATATACTAGCGGACTCCGTTACGTCCGGACTACGTTGTCCTGCCCTGATAATAAAAAAAATCTTGACAAATTATATACCTAAACTTCCCCATGAATCACTTTATCTACCGCAAGAAAATCCGTTCAGTAGTTTTTCAGTTTATTGCAAACAGACAGACGGACGCGGCAGAGGACTTTGTTTAATACTATCATTACATAGTAAAGTCCCCCACCGCGTCTGTCTGTCTGTCTGTTCACGATAAACTCAAAAACTACCGAACGGATTTTCATGCGGTTTTCACCAATGGATAGGGTGATTCATAAGGAACGTTTTACTATATAATTTGTCAAGGATTTTTTCATAATCAGGGCGGGACAACGTCTGCCGGGCCCGCTAGTATAATGATAATATTATTTACAATGGGAAGATTTAATAAACGATAGTAACTAATCATTTTTCTCTGTTCCATTTATGGTTTCTTGCCAAACGTATAATACTAAGCGTAAACTTGTAATTTTATTACGCAAAATGTTTTCCTGGTTACTATGAAAACTATAATTATAGTGTGTTCATACAAAATCAAGTAAGAATCAAAACAAAAATTTGATAAGACAATGTACAAATCCCAATTTCCTGCAGTTTCACTTGCATTAATATTATTTATACATATGTAAGCTCCAATAGAAACCAGTTACAATACAGGAGATGTGCTACACACAGCAGTGATAAGCGATTTCCAAACACAAACATTTCCATTGTATCTACAAGCAGATCAGAAACAATGAATTCTGTAAATAGAAAACAAACATAATATTTCCCTTGGACAACTTTAAAATAAACATCTAAACGATTCAATGAACATGTCGTGAAGCTGACCTCATAGTTCAGGCTGATGGAAAGCAAGATAGGGCTGCCACAAAACCAGACAAACACAAATAATCTTGTCAAGGCACCTTAGGGTCAACAGTTTCAATTCTTAGAAACGTTACATAAAAAATGAGCACCCGATCTTGGAACAAACTTTAGACTTGTTCTGGGTTATTTATACTTACTAATACTTATCACAGTTTGACATCAATGGTCAATAGTCTTACGGTAGATTACTAAAATCTTAATATTTATATCTATAACCAGTAATGTCAGATTTTGACTTTAGGTTACTTTCTCAATTCAAACACATATTTCTTATCTATTTTCAACTTAACTTCTTATTCACAGTTTCTTTATAGATCCTTACTAATATTATAAATGCTATATCAAGTTTGTTTATTTGTTTACACCTAAACTACGTAACTAATTATTGTGAAATTGCATATATATACATATGCAGACATATAAAGAGGACATAAGACATAGTTTTCATCCAGAAAAACGGTAATATTCTTGAGTCATGTGTTTAAACTACATGGATGCGAATGAAGCCGCGGGCAAAACCTAATTATATATAATAAATAAACGCATCCAAAGTATCAAAAATCCATCGTAGAATCCAAATTGTAAGTTTTACGGAACAATACCAAATTTACTCCAATATAAAATATATAATTTTTATGTTGCTAATGGCCACTTGTTGTAATTTAAAATGGTAATTCAAGTCTGTTGTCCGCAAAAAACTTTATAATTATAAGTCTGTCTAAATCTCTTAAGTTAGTCTTGTAAAGTGGGTCACAATCTTCAACAAGTTTAATAAGCAACAATATTTACACTGCATAATAGTAATGCTCACGTTTCCAGTAGCTTAGGCAAGCTTGGACCTTTTCACCTTAACGGTGTGCAATTCGATTGGTAGAAGTAAATAACGTGGCGTGAGAGTTAGGAAATGTTGTTTCATAACAAGATGATAATGATGTAATATTATATAGTCATTATTAATTTTCTTTTTTATGTTATTATATAGCCAATAGGTATGCAGTCCATTTGGGTAAGGGAATTTTGGAAAAGGGCACAACTTTCCGACTACAACTGAAAATCGAATTGGCAGGAATCACTTTCAGAATCACGTTACTTTGCGGAAATCCATCATTAAATATTATAGTGACCGCTACTTTGCACTTGCGCCTGGAATTGATTGAATACTACTACGTCTAACTGCAACAAAAATCGAATCATTTAATCAATATATATATATATATAATAATAATAATTATACAAAATATAATTAATATAATAATTATCAATAAATTCATTAAAATATGTTGCATAATCACGACAATCGATTACACGTGTTTTGATTCTTCACGGAGCGTCTTCAGATCGATGTTGACTCATCCGATGCGAGCGGACGAGTCAGGACTCGGCGGACTCAGGACAGTGAGGCGGAAGTGCAAAGTAGCGTCCACTATAATATTTAATTACTTTCAGTAATCCTAACATTTGTAAAGACTTATACAATCTGTTTAGGATTCGATTACGGGAGTAATATTGCCATACCGATTTCTGCTGTAAACCGCCAGTCAACTGACCACTCACTACTGTGCTTCTTCGCTTTGCAGGGTGTTTTGATAACACGTTCTTGCACATGAGGCATTCCAACCAAGACCTTAGGACAACTTATTATGATTGGCAACAAGACCGATTTTTTTTCAAAGTTGAATATACCTATAGATTATAATTAACATCTAATTGTAACTTTTTGTAGCATTAAAAATAAAATCTCCAAATAAGAAGCTATTTTAAGAAATATTACACGAGTTACTTACTATATATATTGTTTCATAACATTCATCTGCAACTGTTGCATTGTTCACTGCTTCCTTATCTTCATTTTAAATAAACCCTTAGGTCCTTTTTTCAATCAAATCTGTATATTACGCATAAAATATTTACATAATATTTGAATCGATACATTTATCGCTCATTAAGAGCGCCGGAGGCCCATCTCCCCTCCCCTTCCCCCTCTGCCCTTACCACTTCTCTTCCTCTCCCCCCAAACATAGGATGGTAATGCATTTGAGTCTCCCCTGGTGTTGCAACTATCTATGGGCGGTGGTGATGGCTTAACATCAGATGACCAACATATTCGTTTGCCTCCTATGATATAAAAATAAGGTAAATGCAATGTTAGCCGTTCCTAATATTTGACATTATTTTTCAAGATAAACAAATTTTGTACATATAAAATATGAAGATTATTAAAAAAAACTAAAACCTTATGAACGGCAAAATTTGAACTTCGTTCCGGGTGTATAAAAGCTGGATATCTTAAAGAAATAAACATGTTATTTTATATGAACGATTAAACTTGAATTTATCTCATTTTGAAATGTAACGACTCATTTACAGAGTTATACAAAGGTAGTAGAAACCTGAAAGTCCATTGACATATCTCATTGCAAACTTCACCAGTTCATGAGACCTATTCTAAAATACATCTAAATATCCTATATATAACTCCAGCAGAGAATGAAAGTAAATATGAAAAATAACATAATTTTCTTTTCTTCTATGTTATGTAAGATCCAACGAAACATTTCCGTCGGTAATCCCATTGTGAAAAATGAACGCAGGACGTCAAATAAGGCATCACTTTTAATCCCGCGGGCCGGGCGTCCGGTCTGAATATATTATGATATATTAGGAAGGGTAAAAGCCAGAAGGCTTGCGGTATGCCTTATAAATTGAATTCTGTGAATTTATTACTAATTCCTACTTTTGGACTGCAAATATTTACTGTTTTAACTTTAATGCGAAGCTTCTCTTAATTTGGTAAGCTTCTTCTTTATTAGGAAAAGTGACCTATGGATCATAGAGATTTGGTAGTAACAGCAAGGATATGAATAGCTTTAGAAGCGTGGAAGAAACATCCCGATATTTTTCAAAGTTGCTGCATTTTTTTTACTCAAAAATGATTTTTTTTTATTAATGTAACACGGCAAAATGACTGCACTGTGCCTGATGGTAAGCAGAGTACAATCGAAAAACAATGGCGATCACCGAGCGACACACTATCCATTGCCGGTCGCCGCTGTCATGCAGGCTTGCGAAAAGCTGGATATGCACAGGCTGATCCCGAAACGTGACCCGCAGAAACGAATCACTATGACGGGCTTTTTGGCCATATACATGGTGGTTGCGACCCAGTCAGGCTGTAGAACACTACAATCCTGCTATCGCCATTGACTCGTTCGTTAATCAGCAGAGTGCACCACGTGCAGGTGACGTTGGCTTGGGTGTCTCAAGTCTTAGATGTTATTCGACACCCCTTACACCCTTGATTATAAAATCGCACAATAGTTTTTTTTTTAAACAAAGTTTCGTGTCTTTATTTTTTCAACAGTTCCAATCAGTCTCCATTTAAAAACTGAGTAACAGTAACTTTTCTGATACCAATTAGTAATATTAGAAATCGACAGCAACGTTCTTTTATTTGCTGCGACAAGGACTAAAGATAGATCTAAATAAAGACTAGACAGGAAAGAGACCAGACGGTGTATGCGTGTGAATTGCAAATGAAAGGTATTAGTTTCATGTTACCAGTACGTAGAATCTTCATAATTCTTCGTACAGTATTAATAGTAGTCTTGCCTATTCATTAAGCTTTAATTAAATTGTTTTAATACTCATGCCAATGCGATGCCTATGTAAATAATCAAACTATAGGTATATGTGTTTTGGAAAATACCATTTTCTTTTGAATTTGATTCCATTGAGATTTGTTTTTTCCTTTGCATTAATCACATCAAATCAAATCAAATCAAGTTAGACCCTGAGAAAGCTTATGAACGTCAAAAGTACCATCCGTTCTGAAAATCAGGTCATGTAGAAGAACAGGCAAGAAACTCTACTTTTCACGACTAATATTATACTATAAATATGTAGTTACTTTCCTTTTTGGCGGATGTACAGAGAGGGGTGTAGTTTCTACATACGTGCATTTCTATCTTACAGAATTGCCACCAAATATATATTCATTAAATATAGTAAGACATAGCATTTGTACACCCAAATATATATTCATTAAATATAGTAAGACATAGCATTTGTACACCCTTGGATCGCGACTCTCATATACCGGATGTTAATATACACAATAGTGGTACGCTTAAAATGTCGCATTCCATGGTTAGTTCATGTATAGTCAGTAGCCATGCAAGGAGGTAGGGCATCTGTACTTCAATATATCGCTACCGACACACATAAGGTAATAAATCTATCCCAGTGACACTCTGTCTGGAATACTATTCTATTAAGTCGAATTAGCAACGAATCTATGACATTTCTAGATACAAAATTTATCACCAATTGTATACACTCCGAAGTTTTTAATATTTTTTTGAACTATTTGAAAAATGTGTATCATTAACCGTTAAGAATATAAAGAATTTGTTAGTATAAACCAAGTTTTGTTTTTATAATCAAAAACCCTTTTCATATTATTCAATGTAACTAATGAAGCCTTAAGAGATTTGTCGCCTCTATCTAATATTTAATCTCCCGTTTCCTACTAGTTTTGAACTTTTTTTAAGCTTAGAGAGTTCATTTTTCGAGCGGACCGTAGAAATATTACTTGTGCATAGCATATACGTTCGTAACATGTAATTAACAATTGATTACACCGCTTCGTTTAGATTAGAACTGCATATTAGGATTAACATACACAATATTTCTTGACAATATTGCTTGATAATCCTTGACAGACTACTTTATTATAATTCTCTAATCCTACAGATTCTGTATACATAAATATTAGCTTTATTTATTAGCTATGTCCGCAGCTTCTCATGCTTTTTCTATAATTGTTATGTCATTATTATATGTAGTTGTATATATATTATAGTTGTAGCAAATTTACGTTTGTATTCTTCACAAATAATTATATTTGCGCGAAGCCTTTTTGTCTAAAATAAAAGTAGTCTAACTTACTCCTTATAACATCAACTATCTGCTCGCGAATGTCCGTCAAAATCGGTCTAACCGCTTTGCAGATTGGACGGAACAAATAGACAGACAACATTTTTAACATTTATTATTTTGTTATAAATGCAATTTTTTTTTCTCCATGGGGAAATCCCTAGCGGATATCCATCCTGCCGGGCAGCAGAGGATGGGTATGCCCGAGTCGCACGGACTAAAACCCCATGGTACCTTCTTACACCTTTTGGCCGGGGAAGCAGGGACTGTCAAATCGGTACTACGTCTGCTCCTCCGACAGGTATTGTCCCCTAAGGAGCCCCAACTACGGCCTGAGGGGTCAAGATGGTAGACTCCTCAAGAGGGAGTGGGTGTTAGACCCCTCCTGATGAACTGTGGGAGTCGCATCGGCATAATGCAGTTTAACTGCCCGGGGCGACGGACATGCAGTATATACCTAGCTACATACTTTCATATGTAAATTTAATAAAAATATATTAGTTTGACGTTACAGACAGACTTCAATTTTATTTGTCTATATAGGAGTATAAAATACAATTGTTACAAAAAAAATTTCAAAAAAATGTCATAAAAATATATAATTTGCATTGTCTATTGTTGAATTGCCTTCATTTAATAATAGATGGTAAAATAATTTTATTCTAACTGATTTTTAATTATTTAATGTAACCATATGATTCTTAATATTTTATATCACTAATTATCATACCGAACTGTCAAGTCAACTTGATCGTTTCACGAACGACTTACAAGAGCGTTTGTAAAAAGCGACTTACAAGGGTTAATCACAGTGATTAAGTCTGTTGTAGTTTTAATTTTCACAATCAATCTGTTGTGAGATACTATTAAGTTTATGTGAAACAAACAACCAAATTGAATGTATTTAATATTTTACGATGATTAAAATAATGAAGTTAGAGTGAGAGATGATAAGCGTTTGTTGAATAACTAACAATTATTTAAAGTAATTGATACTGTAAATTATATAACTCTAACATTGTAAACATTGTTTTTTAATTAAACAAGGTTCTATTTTAATAAATCTGTAGTTATATCTGTATATATAAAACAATCTTATATATATGTTTATTATAATTACGAATACAACGTTATAAAAAAGTTGTCTGTCCGTCTGTTTAAAACAAACTTATTTCAATTCAAATATAATTTAAATAAAATGTAAATACACTGACTAATCGGTCGAAGGCGAATTATACTTTTGTAAATAACAGGTAATTCAAGAACGCAAGCTTTAACTGAAATATTTGTACAAATGTCTGCAGGGATTCCGTGATACGCCGTCGCGGGTAGCCCACGATGCAATTTGTCTTACGGTTTACACAATTTGCATGACACAGTCTCGGTCCGCGTACATTTTAAACTCAAACATACTGTAACATATATTTTTATTTATTTCTTAAACCGTAAAAGTAAAGGTATTGTATCTTCTATGTGTGTTGAATTATTTTACAAAGCTTGTAACCCTTGGACTGGCCAAAACCATAACAGTCTTAGCTCCATACAAGTGAATGTAGACCTTATAATGCTGTTGGCCAAGACATTGTTCGCAGCATAAGTATGAAAAAAACGTATTTATTAAAAAAAAAACTTGGACAACACCAAATTATGTAATGTAAAATTATAATTTGAAAAAAATGCTAGATATTTAAAAACATGAACCGCCATTTTGAGATCTCGGTCTTGAAAAATTAGCCGAGGGATTAAGGAACTTTTGGTTTGTTCTAATTGCATTCATAAGGGTCATGTTCAATCAATAATTATGAGCATTCATAGTTGGGGTGCTAACCCCCACACCCACACTGATCAGGGTACCTAGCCTAGGCAGTGGACTGTATATTTAAAATTGGCTGGAGGTAGATACCCCTGGAAAAATATATGCCGAAAATATGTCTCTTTATAACTGGGATAATGCTCACTTACTTGATATAATGTCTTCTCCGCCGCCGTTGCCGATGGTAAGAGCACCAGATTTCCAACACGTACACACACAATGCACAAATATAAATTACGAGCCGCCGTGTCACTTGTATAGTGAGCGGGTCCGAGTGTTAGCGCGAATTTCGAACAAGTGCCGCCGAGCAAGTCCGCCGAGTAAGTGACCGATCATCCCGATGGTCCGTTGACAAGCAATGTGCCAAAAAAAAAATTTTGGCTACCCCCAGCCAATTTATGCCCGAACAATAGTAAATTGAAATTATGAACCATGAAAGTATCCATATGATTGATTATTAATTATAAAAACGTATCAAAGCAGTTCGAAACTTCTGAAATTTAATTAAGTAAGCATTGACTGCAGACTCCGATGAAGGAACATGATCTCTTCAAAACATAGCACGATGGTAAGTCTATCTCTAATACATATTCAGTGGTTAACGTGTATAAACACCATAACAATCAACGTAGGTTCGAATCCTTGCGAATAAGCTGAAGCTTTTGGCCAAAATAAAAAAAATACTTTATTTAATTTAGACCCTCATAAGGTACTTATGAACGTCAAAACTATCACATGGTGACGGAAAACATTCTGAGACATAGTGGTTGGAATTTTTCTAAGCTCTTCTGGCTTGCTACCACCAGCCTTAAGTTTAAAGTCTGTCACCAAGCACATATTGGTGTATTCTGACAGTTGCTCTTGAAACCTAGTCCTCTTCTGGGTTGCTTTAGCACGTTTTTGTCATTTAAAATCAAGTAAAATTGTGTTCAAATGGTAAAATACTCCATATTATATTCCATAAAATATAAAAATAATCTTTTTTTTTATGTCATAAGTGGCAATCGAACTGGTGGGTCACCTGATGTTAAGTGATCACCACCGTCCATGGACACATACCCCCCGGACGAGCCGAGCCATTCATGCTGAAACCAGTAATAGTTTCAGCGTGGCTCTACCACCATAATATAATATATAATCTAAAACTTACAAGTAAAGAAATTGTCACCGGAGACTTATTTGCGCCGGTAGCTACATCTGAAAGTCAAGTCACTTGTAACATTTTACGCAATATAGCCTTACTTAAGTGAGATTGCTAAAAAAAATTATAGGCAGTGTGCATGCTGCTCTAACTTTACCATGAACTATCTGTGCACTTAAAAACGAATTTAAACGGTTGCATTTTGAAACACAAATTGACCAAGTCCGAGGCTTGAAGGCGTGCAGTTCTAAGGAACAAATATAGTCACGATTTTCATTACCTGTGGCAATCTACCTCAGGTCAGCCGCATAGATAAATGTCATACGGTGCATGCCCTAGACTATATTCTTCTTAGCTTTCACTACTACTCGCAAGTTATCTCCTTAAACGGAGGTAAGTAGAGCTACCTATCATGCATATACTCATGCATTATGGAAACTGAAAGGCAATTTTTCAATAACGTGCTCAGACCAGATCAATTAATTTAACGGAGCATGGCAAGGATTTACACTGAAAATTCGCTGTCTTTTTTATATTATCTAAACCTCTACGAAGTGCCTTTACAGGTCTTTGAGTAAAATAACTTTTTTTAAATATATCTTTATTTCATTCTTGACTACGCTTATATTTTAAAATTAAAACATGAACATGATACCAAGTTCCAGTGAACAGTATAAAGTTGTTAAGACACCTAGTAGACCCAAGAGAATACTTCGTCTGAATTCTGGATGAACGACTTCCTGTCGCTAAGAAGTAACTGCAAGGAAAAGATATATTACAACTGTGAAAACTGAAAATAGTAAAATCTGTTTTTAAGAAGACATATATAATTTGATTGATTTAGTCTGAACTGGTTTTGTTCCAGACTTTTTCCAGTACTATGATTTAATTATAATATGTTCTAATGAAGAAACACGGTCATTATTTCAAATAATCTCGAACTCATAGAGACTTCTGAATAATTTGCTCTGGTTAATGATTTAATTTTCAATAGATACAAGATATAACATTATATACATGGAAATCTTTCGAATTGCTGACCAACTTCCATGATAGTAGAACAGTAAGTACATACAGTAATATAGAGCAGCTCTCTGTGCTTTATAATAGTAGTTTGCAAAGTGTGACACGTAATACGAACAATTACAAATAAATATTACTAATATTGGCGTAAAAAATACTATTATCTTTACATTTTAAAAATCCTTAGTCTTTCGAAGTATCTAACTTCTATAGTAGAAGAAGGTGCCTTCTGAATAAAATACATAGAGGAAACGATTTAAATATATCATCAGAAGGTGGCTGCTACCAGGCTTACCATACAGGTTAGGGCACCAAATCTAGGTAGTGGTCTGTATAAATTGGCTGGCGGTAGACATCTCTTATATTTCTTAATAACCGTTGCGTCGCACTTATGTAATAGCTCTTCTACGCCGTCGTTGCCGATGTTGAGGAAGCACCAGCTTTTCAAATCATACACACCACCAACAACAAAACTACAAAACCGATTTAACAAACGAACAAACCTACAACCAATTTATGTTGAACGTATCATAGCGGGTGTTCTAAAGTGCTATTCAATTTAATCCCATCCTCTCCTTTTCATAACCACACGAGATTGGTTTCGTAACCATAGTTTTACGGTAAATCCTATCTGGGTACGAACTAAAAAGCTCACAATATCTTACCTTTGCCGTACTGTGAAGCTGTTGAACAATCTCCTTCAAGCGTAACGTAACGATGGCTTGTCTCTCGATGGTCGCCATTGGTTACGGACTGTCCTGTGCTTACCACCAGGCACAGTGCAGTTACTTAACCGTGCTACAATTTAAAAAAATCCAAATATCATCACGTCATTTTTTTACATGAGGCAGGAATTAAATAAGTTTTTGATATAAAATAAAAAACTTTTTTGTTGCGTAGAAACCCTCATAAATGGTATATAATGTATTGTTAAAATGGGTTAAATTTAATAAGAATGATGTATACCATCTGGTTCCAAAGAACTGTGGTATTTATTCGGTGCTCCCGGCGGTGGTCGTGTGCTACCGGTGGATTGAAGCACGATGCCCAGTCAGGCCCGCAGGCGCGGTTCATGCGATTCACCTCGACCACGCCTCAGCGCTTAGTCTAAACATCAAACCATTGTTCCTTCCAGTGAATAATCCACTATTTAGCTTTATTATTGCTTCTGTTCTCCTCGTAATCCAAAGCGATTCGATTTAGGCTTTTGGTAATATATAGAGTAGATCGCATTTATGGTTTTGATTATGAAATTCTTATTATTCTAGTAGTTTATGATAGATGTTACACATAATATGTATCGTTAGCGTTATACAATAGAACCTTTTTGTATAAATCGATTGTTGACCTTCAGATCTTGTTAATAACCAGCATCGAGACGCCAAGCTATTGGTTATCATGCACGTCAACATCATCGAAATAAAAAAGAAAAAGTGGCATCTCATTCTACTGTTTTCAATCGAACGATCGAGACGTTGTTATAATCAGAAGTTGAATCATTAAATTAAATCTATATCAAAAACTCGTGGAAGCTCAGCGGCTAGCTACGACAAGAAGGAAGATCACGAGGTATGTGCATTGTATCTTTACTGTCGTTAGCTGGATCTGAACGAAAACTTTATAGGTTCTCGAAGACCCCTCCGGGGTGCCCCAGAGTAGCAGAAAGCCACCTTAGGCTATTCCGGAGGTGCGCATGTTACATAATATATTTTGGTAAGGTTAATTTAATAAATATTTAATTGCCCTAGATTTTTTTCACTATTTTTTTCAAACCGACTACGCTATTACGCCTAGTGTGGAGATCAATGTATAATCTAGTACATAATTAGAAAGAAACATTGTTATATTATCAATATATGTAAGCCTTTTTTTTAACGTGGGGAAATCCCTTATGGATCCGCCACCCTCCCGGGTTATGTCCGACTCACACAGACTAAACCCCCACGGTGTACCGGCAGACCGTTTTGTGGGGGCGGCAAGGGATCGTTCAAGCTAATCAACCTTGTAAAGCCGCCCACACAATATATGTAAGCCTAGGATAAGTTGTTTGGCAATAAATATTTTATTATTATTATTGGCGTAACAGGCCTCTATAGCTTCACCGGATTATGGTCTATAACTAACTAAATATATATAAAACGTTTTATAGTATACCAAGAGGATCTACTACATTTCTATTAATATCCTTGCATATTCCCTGTATATTAACAGCCTCGTGGAAAACTTATATATCAATCTTTACACCAACATCACCATCTGCACAAGTTTATTCAACTAGAATATTAATTGTCCTGGAGAAATTTCACCTTTAAATTACAAAATGATTATTTTCGCTTTTTTATATTTCTTCTGTGATGATATATATGTGAATGTTGTGAAGTGAAATATAGCAATATAATAATGTCCTATATATATTTATTTCTTTATACTTTACTAGTGTGCCCGGCAGACGTTGTCCCGCACTGATTATAAAAAAATCCTTGTCAAATTATATACCAAAACGTTCCTCATGAATCACTTTATCCACTTGCGAAAACCGCTTGAACATCTGTTTAGTCGTTTTTGAGTTTATTGCGAACTGACAGACAGATAGACAGACAGACTCGGTAGGGGTTTTGTTTTATACTATGTAATGATGATATAATAGGTTTTAGCGTATAACCATAATCTCTCCGGATGTTAAATAACGATGTAGTCTAAGACGGTAAATAAACTAAGTCTGGAGATGCGTTAGCTCTCAAGTGTAGCTGTTGTAACAAAGTTATAGGTGCTTAATCATATTTCCAAATCAAGCATAGAAGCTATTCAGCTAGGCTTAGTGTTGAATTATGAACGCAACATTTCTGTGTCACTTTGTTACTGTGTCAAATACTTTGTTTTGTCTTGTCTGTGCTCTTGTCTGTCAATGTTCTCTCTTGTCTGTGAAATAAATTATAGTTGATTTATAAGACAATCTTTTAATATACTAAAGTGACCTATAATCCTACATGGTATCAGAGCGTGTTTCAGTTCAGTTCAGTTCAGTTCAGTAGTTCCGTGGTTTACTTCAGATAGTATATTGAAAAGACCGAAAAAAAAGAGACATTGAATATAAAGTCTACCGGTGCGGCGTCACAATTTGGAGGTTATTCACAACGTGTAAAATAAAAAATGTCGACAAACATGGCGTTTCATATAGAAAAGCTCACTGGACGTGATAATTACGCAAATTGGAAGTTTGCTGTCAAGGCATATCTTGAACACGAAGACCTTTGGCTCTGCGTAGAAGGAAAACAAGTTGATGCCGGAAAAGACGTCAAAGCGAAATCAAAATTAATATTATTGGTAGACGCAATAAATTACGTTCACATTCAAGACGCGAAAACATCTAGGGAGGTGTGGTTAAATCTGGAACGTGCATTTGATGATAACGGATTGACAAGAAAGGTAGCATTATTGAAAGATCTCATCACAACTACATTAGAATCTTCTAAACATGTCGAAGATTATGTGAATAAAATCATGACATCGGCTCACAAGTTGAGAAACATAGGATTTTCTGTAGATGAGGAATGGCTGGGCACTTTAATGCTAGCAGGTTTGCCGGACTTATACAAACCTATGATTATGGCAATTGAGAGCTCCGGAGTAAAAATCAGTGCAGATCATATAAAAACTAAACTACTACAAGAAGTTCAGAGTTCTGAAACAACTGCTTTTTACTCAATTAAGAAGAAAAGTTATGAAAAACATAACAATTTAAAACAAAAAGGCCCGCGATGTTTCAGTTGTAATAAATATGGTCACCTGAGTAAAAATTGTTGGATACAGAAGAAAAAATTATCTAACAAAAATGATGATAAGGGTTTTGTAGCAGCCTTCTCAGCTTCTTATATAGCAACAAAGTGCGACAAATGGTATGTGGATTCTGGTGCCTCGATGCACATGACTAATCGCTGCGACTGGATATATGATGTCACTAATCCACCGGTTTCTACCATCACTGTAGCTAATAATACCCCTTTATCTGTGAAAGGAATAGGAAAAGTCAATTTGATATTAGATGACAATGGTAAGAAGAGAATACAGGTAAGAGATGTTTTATACGTACCTGAACTAGCTGGAAACTTACTCTCTGTCAGCGCAATAGTCAAAAATGGTTGCAAAGTAAATTTTAATAAAAATAGTTGTCAATTTTTCAACAATAAAGGAGATTTTATTTGTTCTGCTATGTTAGAAAACAACATATATACATTAAATGTTCACAGAGAAATAAATGCTAACCTAAGTATATCTGATATTTCAAATGATGTTCTCCTGTGGCATCGACGCATGGGACATTTAAACTTTCTAGATGTGAACCGGCTACCAGAATGCACAGAAGGAGTGAACCTGACTTCAAATAAGGTGAAACTGCCAGTAACCTGCACTACCTGTCTAGAAGGAAAACAGTCAAGACTGCCCTTCAACCATACAGGATCTAGAGCTTCAGAATTACTAGAGGTGATACATTCTGATTTATGCGGCCCAATGGAGACTACATCCCTAGGAGGTATGAGATATTTTGTTACTTTTGTGGATGATTACTCAAGGTCAGTATATGTATACTTCCTCAAAGATAAGCTCAGTGTTTTAAATGCATTTAAAGATTTTCACAAGAAAGCAGAAAATGAGTGTAGTAAGAAAATAAAATTAATTCGTACAGATAATGGCTTAGAATTTTGCAACAAAGATTTTGATAATTATTTAAGTCATCATGGCATAAAACACCAGAAAAGTACACCATACTCACCACAGCAAAATGGTCTAGCTGAACGTATGAATCGCACTCTTGTAGAGAGGGCGAAGTGCATGCTGTTGGATGCAAAATTACCTAAACCATTCTGGGCCGAGGCAACTGCCACTGCAGCTTATATTATCAATCGCTCTCCTACTACAGCTATCAATAAAAAGACTCCATATGAACTATGGTCAGGTAAGCGGCCAAATCTATCTAATATGAAAATCTTTGGTTCCGAAGTCATGATGCAAGTACCCAAAGAAAAACGAAAGAAATGGGACCCGAAATCACAAAGAATGATCTTTGTTGGATACTGTGACAATACTAAGGGTTACCGTCTTGCTGAACCTGTAACAAACAAAATTATTAAAAGTAGAGATATTGAATTTTTGGAGAATGTTAAAAATAATAATATATACTTACCTTGTGATGTTAACAGCTCCACTGAAGAAATACAATCAGCTCCATCATCAACAGCTACAGCTGAATCTGAACCTGAAAAACAATTCCTAGACTCTACGGTCATATCTGATAATGAGAGCTCCGATGAATATGAAACAGGTACTGAGCATGATGAAGTTTATGTTCCTGATAAACCAATGAAGGACTTACCACATCCAACCATAACCTTACGTCCAAGGAACAAGCCTAGACAGATGGAACAATATTCCAAAGCTGGTTATTTTTGTCCTGTTAAAAATCCCAGAGATCCAGATTCAGTGAAGGAAGCCTTATCCTCTGAAAATGCTGATAATTGGAAATTAGCAATGGAAGAAGAATTTCAGTCATTATTAAGAAACAATACCTGGAAACTTACTGAATTACCACCTGGAAAGAAAGCTCTTCCTTGTAAATGGATTTTTAAAACCAAAACAAATGATACTGGGACTGTGATCAAATATAAAGCTAGACTGGTTATTAAAGGTTATATCCAGAAAAGAGGCATAGATTATGATGAAATATATTCACCTGTAGTAAGATACACATCTGTAAGATATTTAATTGCATTGGCCGCCAGATATGATTTAGATATAGACCATATGGATGCAATAACAGCATTTCTGCAGGGAGATTTAGAAAATGAAATATATATGATGCAGCCAGAGTTTTATGAAGAAGGAACAAAAGTTTGTATGTTACAGAAATCTATTTATGGCTTGAAACAAGCTAGCCGGCAGTGGAATGTAAAACTGGACAGTATACTTCAGAAAATTGGCTTAGTTAGATCAAAAATAGATCCATGTATTTATTACTGTATAAATAAACACACAATGATTTTTGTGGCTGTATGGGTTGATGACCTTATTATTTTTTCAAATAATTGTAATCTAAAGTCTGAAATTAAAGAAAAATTAAAAAGTAATTTTTATATGAAGGATCTAGGTGAAACTAAGCAGTTCATTGGATTAAATATATCTAGAAACCGCAAGGAAGGTAAAATAATGCTTGATCAAGAAAAATATGTAAAAGAAATTTTAGATCGTTTTGGTATGTCAGAATCGAAACCTGTGAAAACTCCAATAGAAGTAAGTGCTAAATTCGAAATAAATAGTACTGATAATGATAAGAATATTCCATATAGACAGGCGATTGGTTGTTTATTATATCTATCACAGGCAACGAGACCGGACATTGCATTTGCAGTCAATAAACTCAGTCGATATGTAAGTAATCCTGCTCAGCAGCACTGGCTTGGTGTAAAACGAATAATGAGATATCTTCAAGGCACAAAGGATTTTAAATTATGTTTCAACAAAGATTTATCAAATAAGATAAAAGGTTATTGTGATTCAGACTGGGCTAGCAGCCAAGAAGATAGAAAGTCTTGTACTGGTTATATTTTTATCTTCCAAAATGGTGGAATAGCTTGGAACTCCTGCAAGCAATCTACAGTCGCTCTGTCAACAGCTGAAGCAGAGTATATGGCAATGGCAGCTGCAACACAAGAAGCTTTATGGCTCCGTCAGCTTCAAATAGAACTTGGCCTACAAGATGATTATCCCCTTATTATTTGTTGTGACAATCAAAGTGCTATACCCCTGGCTTCTACAGAATGCTACAAATCAAGAACAAAGCACATTGACATCCGTTTCCATTTTTTAAGGGACAATATCAACAAGAAAAATATAGTTTTTGTTTATTCTAAGGGTGTTGAAATGATAGCAGATATATTAACAAAGGGGACTACATTAGAAAAACACCTATACTGTGTAAAGAAAATGGGTTTGCGTTCAAAGGGGGGTGTTGAATTATGAACGCAACATTTCTGTGTCACTATAAATTCTTATATTACCTTTACAAAATCTTGTATTTGCCCTAGAATACTTGAAGCTAATTTGCAACTAGACCTCATACCCTGTATTTGAGTTAGATCTTTTAAATATACTAAAGTGACCTATAATCCTACACTTAGAAATGCTTATATCACCACCATGCAGAGATTACTCTCAGGTTAACATTAAAAACTTAATTGAAGATTTTTATTTGAAATAACACCACTTCGCCATGATCAGACATGCTCATGTACACGTAAACACAAGCGTTGTTTTGGAATTTAAGCAAATATTTGAATTAGTATTAAAAGAAAAATTCTAAACTTGTACAATAAAATAATATGAATACGTAAAATATATTTACTACTTGATTTCCCTATAATGATTTTTTTTATATGTTTATAGGATAAATTAGCTTTCTCTTTCGATATCATTTTTTCAAAATGAAAAGACTCACATGCCATCTATTGTAAAATACACTAACTAAATCAAGGAAATTAACGAAATTTTTGCGTAATAACTTACAGTTTTATTGCTATATAGTGCACAAAGAAATATATTATTTTAAACAAACATTGTATAGGTTTTAAATATTAATTAAATAAAATTATTATGTGCAAAATATAGTTTTCCATTAAATGAGAATTTTGAAACGCTTATTGATACGCCGTAGTTAGGACAAAATTCAAAGAAAATACTATTTTAAAATATATTTCTATTATATAGCATAAATTATATCGACAATCACGTAAAATACATTTTTACAAAATTTGAAATGCTAATAATACAAAAGAAAATAAACAATTGAATAACAAAGGAAACGTTAAATGTAAGTTTTTAAATAATACGGAAAAACAAAAAATACCGTTTGTCTTCAAATTGAAATGAGATGTAAACATAAAGGCTTAATAGATTCTTTAGAAAGAGATCTCTTATCGACGAGAAAGTCACGTAGTGTATTAGAAGTGATTGAGAACACTCATCCAGTGGGATTTATATGTGAAAATATACATTCGCGCAAATTATTCATTTTATTTTATTATAAGATAAAAGGTAATGAGATCTTAAAGCTGACAAAACAACAAATATAGAAGTAATAACATAAATAAGGTAATTTAAAAAACGAACAGAATTTGTAATCTTATTAGAAAACACATAATAAAATAAAATTTAGTATATCTTCTAGCTCTGATAAAGTACAATATTACGTAAAATTTGCATATTCAATTTTTTTTTCTTTATCAGTAATCATCTCACTCTTAACTTTGAGTAGATATAAGATTTAAGCTTCGTAAAAGAAATACATCTATAGTATTAAAATCCTAACGAAATAACAATATTAATTATTGTTTCATTAAAAAACCTTATCCAGTTGTCTTCACAAAAGCGTTTGCTAGTTTCACTAATTTCGATAGATACCATATGTAGCTTGTTCACTTCTTTGTTAAAAAAACCGAAGGGCACCTTACGACAGCTTTATAATTGACATTTGAAGTAAAATTTGCAAGCAATCCAACGTTATTTGACATGGGATTTAATCTTACTGTCAGTGAATCAACATTAGTAAGAAAGGCTTCTAAATTTCAATAGGTAGATTCAACCTATTTTAAGTAATATAATATAGATTTTATAGAATATTGCAAAACACCTCCACATATACTGCCATCTTTACGCCTAACCGAGAAATAAACGGACGATTTTAAAACAAACAAGGCTGTTAGCCAACTCAGTTAACTAGGGGATTAATTTATTTTGTTTAACTTGGAGTTTGAGCGACGGACTTGCTCGGGGTGGAATTTAATAGATTATATTTCTTAGTATTAGTTCTGTAAGGTGATTCTAGTAAACTTGCTAACAAGTACGTAGAATTCGAGAACAAAGAAACGTATAAACTTATAAAGGTAAATATCTCACTACAGGGTAAATGTCACATCTGCGTGGGCATAATTGTTATTCTATGATTTCTAATAAAGATGGCTACTACAAATATGATGCTTTTTATAAATGAAGACCACACTTTGAAGAGTGGGCACAGGAATTACATAATATAATTCTACCGTCCCCATTCAATCAGAGGACGACTAGACGCCGTGAGGATTTCGACTTTTATGTGGTTGATGTTCCCCTGATTCATACGAAGCGATTTACTTACACATTTATTATACGTACGGCTAAGGAGTGGACTCCTGGTGCCTGTCTTCCCATCTCGTGGGATTCTTTAAGAGTAAAGTGAACAGGCATGTAGTGGGTAAGCGTGATCCATCGTCGGCTTCATCGTCACTTACCATCAAGTGAAATTGTGGCCAAGTGCACGCCGAAAAAATATAAAAGAAAAGACATTGATTGCCTTTTTTTACTGTTTGGGGGTTTTAGCTAATGTCCAAAATTTCACTTAATGTTAAGAAAGGTTCTCATAACATTTTCTACTTAAGGATAGTAGCTACCTAGTCGGGCTTTAAAATAAGCTTTAGCAGCATGCTATAGTTTTCTTTATCATCATATTTATCTTCATCGTAAGCTTAGGCTCCTTATAGAGCTTTGTACATACGTTGATCAACACAGTGTCCGTATAAGCCACTATTGAACCATCACCACTTCATAGTTTAATAATTCAAATGATTGTTTTAACATAAACTGCATGAATTCAGTATTGAAATCGAATTTACGTTTTAATTTCTTCTACTTATTAATCTTTACCGCGTTGCAGTGTAATTTTAAATATTTTTATGTAATTATTATCATTAGACTAGTATCATTTCTATCATCAGTAATTATTGGTAGATATAAAAAAATCGCTAGTCACATCTTATAATCTCAATGTCATTGTGACAATTTTTTCCAATAGTTTTTTTAAGATATATTTTGATTGAGATTCATATTGAATTAATATGAACTGAATATTTTAAAGAGTTAACAATAATATATATTAAGGTGCACAAGTGGACTCGCAAGACTCACGTGCACGTACTCGTCCTTGTTCTTCTGGACCCAGTGGAACGGGTACCGTTACGACTGGAGAAGGACTCAGACGGATGGTACAATATTACAGTGAGAAAGTAAAAGGGGTCAGTACTATCTCACACTCCCTTAACCGCCTTTTATGATACTCACGGGAAGATATGGGATGGTGCTATTCTACTCTGTCAGCACCACATGGCATAACAATAATAGGTATATATCCTAAGAATAACCCATAATAACTTTTTTGCATTGCAATTACTATTATGGAAGTAACTGTCAATTGCTAAATTATTTTGACCGATTAGTTTTAATCCATATCAAAGTAAATATATTACTTACAATGGGCTTCTGATGGAGATTAAAAAATACATTAAAAACATTACAGGCTTAATATATTCCCAACAAAAAAATAATCATATATATGTGAGGATTATTACCAAGCTCCTTTGACTCACATGGTTATTAAATATCGTAAACCAAAAATATGGTTTCAATTGTTTCAGTCTTTATATATTACCTTACATTTAAATCAGAAAAAATTTCAGCCAACATCACATTACAAATCATATTATGGTCTTCAGACATCAGTGTCTCATGATGACATAATTAAATTTTTACGGTAAATCATATTAGTACATGCTATTTTACGATTATGCATTATTAATAATCAATTTACTAGATTGTATAACTTAGAAGCAGTAGTATTTCTGTTAACTTTATTCACACGTAGCGCTGTTGTTAAGTAATCTTAGAGTTCGATGTACTTATTATTAAATTCATCGCAATAATTGAACCAAACTATTCTATTAGAATATATAGGAGAAAAAACTAAATGAGAAAATCAGCCAATCGTATAACATTACAATAGATTTGCCAACAACCGGCAAACACCATGAATACGACAAAATCCTTCAACTTTTTATCGTCCGATTCGTTCGTGCGTCAAAGAAATGCATAGAACGGGCGGACGGACAAACCTACGCTTTTAGAATAACAATAAATTCCTTAAGGGGAGCGGTCACGAGCAATCAGAAACGCGGTTAGTTAGACCCTCGCAAGTCATTTGTATGACTTAATTAGTTAGGGAAACTGTGAACAATTGCAATGAACAATTTCATTTCATTTCTAATTTTGAATTGAACAATTTTTTTTTAATTCAAAATAAAGCAAATTGCAAAATCTATCACAAATTCGTGGAGTACAAAAATCAAACGATTGCATAATATCAGAAAGCACGTTGATATTGGTCTCGACAGATGTACGCATATGGCTGTTGGAGATTGTAAAAACTATTTTACAAGTTTCGGGTTTACAAGATGCAGTTATTTATTTATACTTGAAATAGCATTTCGATAGGCGGAAAAAGTTGGTTATATAACATTATCTCCTACATTCAGATTTAGTTTTCAGTTAAAGAATAAGGTCCTGCCACAATGTGATATAGTGGCATCTAATTTTTGCTTGACTATGCCACCTTTAAATTATTAACTGCTAAATAATTAATATATAAGTAGCTATGTATGGTGGTCGAACGATTTAACCGGTCGAGTATCAATCGGATTTCCATAGGTTCGAACCCCAGCGTGTATCACCGAAATTTTCTGAATTCAGGTATATTTACTAATTCATATTGGTAACACTATCAGTTAACAGCGAAAGAAATTTGAACCTGAGAAATTTTCTTGTAATACCACCATATATGGGAATAATAATAATAATAAAATATTTATTGCGGGACAACTTATCCTAGGCTTACATATATTGATAATATAACAATGTTTCTTTCTAATTATGTACTAGATTATACATTGATCTCCACACTAGGCTCGAGGCCTGTCTTGTGGATTTCTACTTCAGGACGATTTGACTATCCGATTAACAGTGTTTTAACCGCGCTCGTGTGTGTGTCCGATTGTGTATGGTTATGTAAATATATGTCATATAATCACTTTTAAAAGCTCTTCAGTGTTATTATAAGTTAAAGTTTGAAGCCGTGAATGGATCTTGTGTCTAGCTTCCCATGGGTTACAGCCCTGGATGTTACAGTATTTGTTTACTTTATTGTATAAAAATGGATGGAGAAAGTAACTAAATCTTCTTGCAAAAGACGATTTTACTTTTGGTATGAACACATTTAAGACTCTAGAATTAATCATAGTTTTATAATCAGGGGAGTGTAGTATAATGTAGTGATGTTGTGTGGTGGCTTTGGCTATGAACAGTTTGAGAATGCTCAAGATTTTACTTTCTTTATATAGTAGATCTATCGGATATCTATAGGAATACTATGGAACTGTGGATTTCTCGAAGTTTGAAATCGCCAATACATCGAGGGCTGGCGTGTTTATTATGCTCATACTTTCCTTCGAGAAGAAACCTTCAGTTGTTTTCTTACAGTGATACACTTTCAAGTTTAGGTTAAGTATGACACATCTTCTATTGCATTATCACTTAAAATGCTATCTTGTTAAATAATTTAAAGTTATTGCAAGCTAAGCATACCTTTGACAAAATAAAATAAATTATATATTTAATACTATATACCTACTGAAAACTTTAAAGCTTCAAAATTGTAAATATTTCGATAGTTCGATGCTTTAATCTTTAATATATACATATATATGAAATAAATGGAATAAATATTAAAAACCAACAAAACATCATATTTAATTAAACAAAAATGTTAAAATTTTGCATTCTGATTATTACGGTAACCACTTTGTCTTTTTTTCTAGTTAGATGCAATTTGTGTATCCGCCACTCTTAGTTTCTTATTCCCACAAACGTATATCCATATTATTTTTTTAAATATTGTGCAAGAGTGATCTAATTATATTTTAGTTAAATTATATTCAGTCTAGTAAATGTCTCAGAGAGATTTTACGTATTACCTATCATTACATAGTATAAAACAAAGTCCCCTACCGCATCTGTCTGTCTGTCTGTCTGTTCGCAATACACTCAAGAACTACTTAACGGATTTTCAAGCAGTTTTCACCAGTGGATAAAATGATTTATGAGGAACGTTGATATATAATTTGTCAAGGATATTTTTATAATCAGGGCGGTACAACGTCTGCGGGCCCGCTAGTTGTTTATAATTTATCTCACATGTATAACAATGTTATAGTTAAAACATAAGCATTTCAAAAGCGCTATACAGTGACACAAAATCTTACATCACTGCGACAACATTACACATATCACCTCCACACACGTGCACGCACACACGCTTACACATGCAAGTGGAAGGGTTTTATTTTTTCCCTTATCAAACTGAAATAGTTTAGAATATTATCCGATACGAAATATATATAGGAGTTGTTGAGGTATGTATGCTTGGTACACATATATGTTTCAACAACTCATATATGTATGAATAGTTAGCTTAGCTTAGGCTAGCTCAGATAGGTCGCGAATTGCATGTATCAGGCAACAGCCAAAGCCGAGGTGTGCCGTGCACCCTTGAGCTAGTTATCAAAATAAAATTGTCTGAGTGCCTTAAGCGCTCGCCTTAGTAGTCCGGTGAAGCTGTTAAGACTTTGCATGGTCATTAGCGTAGTCAGTTCGAAAAAAAAAAAAAAAAAAAGCATTTCAAGACCAATGATATTCTCAAAACTATAGTAATTTTAACCAAACAACTAAATTAGTCTTAAACTCTATTTTCGTCTCCACAAAACTATTAATATCACAGTCATGTGACAGAACTAAAAGAGCGCCAAGCATCCTTCCCTTGTTTCACACTTTTTCAACCGTTCAAAACCACTTGACAGTTTTCGAGTGAAGTTAGAATCATTATCTTTGATGGTGAGAGCTAAGCGACGTGCGACGACAGATGACGGCTAAACTGCGGGGCGTCGTGAGTAATGAACGACACTACATTACTCATTACCGTCGAGGCTCCTGTGAAGGACTTTTCATTTCTACCACCGCGGTACAAAATGATTTATGTTCGTTTATTCGCAGTGTCAGCTTCTACAATGATATTACTGTTCCTTTCGTATTATACTTGGTGTTTTCATCTTTGAGATTAATTTCGCTTTGGTTTACAAAAGTTAAGATTGTATTATTTCATCACCCTATATTTAGAAAATATCGGTTTAAAGAATTTATTTCTCAAAGAACATAGTTCACTTATAGATACTTAAAAAACATTAATAATTGTTAAGCTAATCATCCAGTGTTAGAAAAGATACAAAATTGTTATAAAATATTTCTTATGCTTATGACGAAAGAGAAGACAAAACATGTACTGAAGAGATGAAGAGAGTAAAATACAGATAAAAAAAAATACAGTTAAAAAAGTGTAATAATTATACATCAAAAAATTTACTTTTTAGAAATAGCTTTAGCTTTACTTTAAATATATTTAAGGATTCAATTTCCCGTATTTCGATTGGTAATTCATTGAATAATTTAGCTCCCTCGAATTTTATGTTTTGTATGCCATATCGATAATTTTGTATGCCATATATTGCCTAAACGCTATTGGTGCCTTACGAGGGGCATTTAAGTAGAAAGCAGTAAAATGGGAGGGTTTTTTGGCTTATATCTGATGATATAAGGCATAGAGATATGAATCTGTAGGTCTGATATGTGAGGCGTGCAGTCTTATCCACTAAACTACCATAGTCTAATTAGCGAACCACTATAAGTTAATTCCTCTATATGCATACTATAAATTCCATATTTCTAGACTTGTAATTAGGAGGAAACTTTCTAAACGGTAACACGTTATTTTTTAAAACTGATTGTACGGTATTCTGCTGTTGAGTCCTTAAAGCCTCACCAGACTAATGTTACCGATATCAACTACATATTTTAATTACTTAACATGAGTAAAGGAAACCCAAAAATTGAAATTTGAAAAAATGTGCGAGCAAAAAAGTTACTCAGCTACTGAATAGCCGCTGAGCGTGGAAAAAAAAACAAACACAATAGTTTATATGGCACTGAATACATACGTACACGATAACTTTATCATTCTAATTTATTTTAGCTATCTAATGTTCAAGTACCAGGAATCTATGAAATATTTTTTAACTCGCTAACAAAGAAACTATTTATATTGAGTTTGTTAACACGTGTATTAGAAACAATCGAAACATATCATATGTCATTATTGTTTTTTTTTTCACTTTACTTACCTTATGTGGAACGCAAACTTTTTTTGTTTGAAACAAATGTTTCCACGTTATATCAGCGACGATCAGTGTCGCGGTAAGAGCTGATTATATATTTATAATATACATGATGATTTTTTGTCTGAAGGAGGAGGGATACCACGCTCTAATCTAGTAGAAATTTTGTTTGTATTGTCAATAGCATCTCCTGAATTGCAAAATTCTACAACAGATTTACAAATTATGTTATGCAAATGCGGCTAATTTGGATTTCTCAAGATTATTTTATGTTGATTTTGACTATTTATTGTAAAGTCTCGGATAATTATGTCAAAATTTATACTTATTTTCTGTAACAATACAACACATACTTAAATCGTCTAATTAAATTAACAATAAAATTGTACAATATTCTCGATATAAATATGTGTTGATAATGACATCATCGAGGTATGACACAGAGATTTATTAAAATAAAAATTCAGTATATAACTTGGAAACGGAAGGAAGCATTACTTTATATAGATCCTTTATGGGAATCGCTTAATTGTATATCGATTAGGAATCTCGAAGGTTATTATTTCTTCAGTGTGCAACAGGAAGCCATTGTTAATGTAACCGTTGAAAAATTTACTTTTGTAGCACTCGAAAATATTACAATATAATTATTTGTATTCTAGTTAACGGTACGCCCTCCAAACATCTGTACAAGGATCGTAGCTTTCATCAAAAAACAATTTTGAATGGCTCTCGTGTTACTTGAAAAGTGAGAGAAATCATAGCTTAGATCAACGATAAGGTAATAACAGAAGCCGATCCTATCTTTGTACTCCATTGTTGAAATTCGTATACAATGCAGTTGTAAATTTTTGGGTTCTTAACTCCACAATGTTCCCGTCCATTAATCTATGGTTCGTAATGTGAAACGGGGTTGGGGATCTTTTGTACCTGCTCCGTCCTCGGCCTTTTGTACCCTGACATGTGCAGGGACAAAAACCTTCTTGCGCAATATTGCCCGCCCCGAGACATCTACTATGATGGGAAAATAATAAGCTTTATTTTTCATATTCGACATGAGGAATATATAAGAATTTCTATCATACTGAAATCATTTTCCAATCTCTCATCAGGTATTCGGGACTATATAGTAAATATTCCTGTGTCTATTTATAAAAATGTCACCCGCAACCTCTTCGCCGCTTTTTCTGACACATCGTTTCCACTGAGCCCTTGACATGCATTAACACTTAACTGCACTTTTTCTTACCAATCTCCAGATGTGCATCATTAAAATCTTCTATGGCACCAAAAAGATCAAAAGTTATCTCCTCGGCTGGAGAGGTTACCCTCTCGCCCCGTACGTCGCATTCCCCCTTTCCCTGTGCCCCATTTGAAGCGGCAGTTAAACTCCGGCTTCGGTAAGCTTTGGACGCTGCGCTGTTCGGAGCTTTGTCGCGTGAGCATCGCCGACCGCGTATTTACGGAAACCGTTTTTCTTCGTGCTGTCTAAATACGTGGAGTGAAATTAATTTTACGATTTTCTTACTTTGTGATGTGTTGTGACTATATTTGATGGATACATGGAAATTATTTATGTCAAGTATTAAGTGAAACTTATGGTTTTCGATTGTGTTTTCAAATTGTAAGTAGTTGTTTTGCATATTTAACGATTGATATATAACTTTTATTTGTCAGATAAATTATTTATAGTTCATTGTATATGTGTTTAATTAAATACTACAAAAATAAAGAAGATACCTATAATATTACAAATTACTGGACTATAGTTAAATCTTCAATTTCAAATTACATACAACACAATTCTAATTTATAGTATTCTAGTTTCTACTGACGGTTAATATTAACTTAAGTTATTTCAAATATATTTTATTACAAAACTTTATTTACAACTTAAACTAAAGATACTATATATGTACTGATTTACGACTGTGTTACGACACCATTCCTTTTTATGTGTGTAATCCCACTTTTTAAATTCAAGTTTACGATTATCTTAACGTCTTGAATAGGTGCTCCACCGTGTACTTTAAAAGCTTTATCACCTACGTTTTATAAATCCACTTTCCTTTTATCTATATATCAAGATATAACTGGTGTTACTAATGAGACGACTACAATACGTACCGATTTTATTATCATTATATCTTATTGTATTCGAATTCAATCGATTTATTTCATTATAGCGCTATTAAAGTGAGGTTACATGAGGACTTGTTTATACTAATCATAAATAAGTCATTCTATGATTATTTGCAAACATAACTAATTTTATAAGACATTTGTTTTGGTTTTTATGAAAATGTTGGATTGATGTGCTTTTGTGAAATCAAAATTTTTAAAGTCACGGTTACCAATGTGTCAATATATTTAATAAACCTTTTATTAATCAGTTAATGCTACTTTATATATCTAATTATATTCACAAATAATAACCCTCTGAACCTTTCACAATTAAAATAGGCATAGATGTAGTATATTAAGGAGAAAATAGACAGCTCATCATTCTGAGCGTACTGTAAAAAAAATCACGAATCAGCCAGAATATAGTTGTATTTTTTTTTTGTTAAAAAGCGTATCATTTGAAAGAAACGAAACAAATTTCAGTGCAGTTTTTAGAATAATATGAGGCAAACCCGGAGGAAGTATGTTAGCGATTTATCATTGCCATTTTCATAGGGCGAATAAGTAAGTTAAGAAGTTATATTAATAAAATAAGACCGCTTTTAAATCTGATAAGTCAGTTTTCCTGAAATGTTAAAAGCACATTTATTGGACTATGTTATGGATACTAAATAGTAGTAAAAAAAAAGAAAAGATAATTGATATTAAAAGCCAAGGCTACAACAGCGAAATTGCAATGAATCGTATTGCACCAATTAATTTACCAAGAACGGTTAATGTTTTTTTTCCTGTTATATGTAACTAAAATTATTATCAAATATAAATTTTAAATAAATATTTATTAAATTATACAATATTATCCGACATCTCTGTCGACAAGTTTAAGGAATTCTTATCGATGTCCATTACTTTTGAACATCCAACCCAATTAAATGACAGATGCATTTCTGGTGATAAAACACGAGATTTATTACAGTCACCGTATATTATGATAGTGGAACTATGTCACGAACCTATCTCTTAGAGAGCACCAAGTTATTATTTTTTTACGACACAACGGTTACGTGCCGAGAGCTATTAAATGCGAATAGTACGAGATTTCAACCATAATTATACATATAAAACCTAATCCAAGTGAACCGTCGCTGTCCATTTTATTTATAAAACTAGCTAACACCTGCGGCTTTGATTAAAATATAAAGCTATACGAAATAAACGACTTTATTCTTAACTTTTACAAAGGAAAGCTTCATATCCTTCAAATTGGTATTGTCCGCATCGCTGGGTTAGTTTTGTTCAATATCATAATAAAAAGTATCCTATGTCTTTATCCAGGTCTCAGGTTACAGCTATGCAACATTTTAGTGCAATCGATTCACTAATTTAGCCATAAAAAGGTAACAAATAAACTGACAGGAAGATTTTTCCACCTCGTTTATAATATTGCACACTAGGGCCTCGAAATATTTCAAACAAAAGTCAATTATTACATTTTGCGTGCGTTTCGTGTATCTACCGTTTACATCTAAACCGTACATTTTTTGAGGTTCTGTTTTATTCCTACTACGCAGACATTTTATTGAACTAAAATATATTTTAACACTATTTTCTTTAATCAAGTAGTAATTTCCTTCGAAATATTTTGTTATAGTATATGTAATGAATATGATTAGGATACGTTTTTCCACCTTCAATATTCGGCGCACAACGCCTCGGTAAACGGTCCGTCCACACTATTTCTTCTTTTGCATACTTTATAGACTACACTCAGTGTGATAACTGCTATGTTCCTAGAATTTTTAAATTCAATTGGAACTTCCAGAGATTAACGCATTCAAATTGAAATAAAAATATATATATAGTTTTTATTAAAATATCTTTAAACTTTCCCACGCGTATAACAGAAACGTTGATGGCTCTATGCCTATCCGTCTATAATTGTGGAGACGGACCGGATCAGATAAGATCCAACAACATAAATAGGCTAATGTCGATCCCCATTACGAAGCTTTGTCACGTGAAGTAGATACCTTTGGAGATTAAAAGAAGTAGTTTGGTGATAAATTTGTCCCGCTGTTATGGCGATATCTTTTATAGGTCTTTTGAGAATGAAAATTATTATTTAAAATCTTATCTCACCGTAAATCCAATCTACAGTTTCACTTATAAAATACAATTTGAGATAAAATGCAAATTTTTGGACAATAGACGCGCGTTTATTACTTTATTCATCATATTCTCGGTTTTTTTTTTTCGAACTGACTACGCTATTGACCGAGCAAGGTCTTAACAGCTTCACCGGACTACGGTATTCTCGGTGTTTAAATATCGACGTATATCTAACAATTTCTAAAACACAGACGGACAAAGTTTCACGGTGATTAGTCAAACTGCAGCATCAATTCTCATTCATATAATATGTATACCCGCGACTTATTATCGTTTAAAAAACTGTATTTATTTAAAAAAATGCAAAACATGAACAATAACAAATTAAGTATGTAATGTAAAGTTATATTTTTAAATAATTGCCTAGATATTTAAAAACATGAAACACCATTTTGAGATATGGATCTTAAAAAAATCAGCCGTAGGGTAAAAATTTATTGTATATTCAACACAATAAAGATTTCTACATATCTTATTTTATAATATTCTATATTATTATCTTCTGTATTGTATTGTCTACATGAATGCTGTAATCAACTTTAATTGGTAGTATAAATAATTTTTAATAAATTTTATTTACGTTATACCTATTCATATTACGTTCCTATTGTCGATTCTTTTCCTATTTCGTACTCCATAGAATATTTGTATAGGGTACGTGTTAAAATTATTTGTAATTAATTATTTATTCTCAAGACAACGTGGGTCCATTACATACGCATAAAAAAATTACAAAAAACTGCTAACTACTTAATTAAAATAACAAATTAAATGTAATACTGTAAAAAATGTAAACTAAGACTTAATCGAGGTTGTAACAAAAATGAAATGCCACGTTGTATCAAGGTATTTGCAACCACCAATATTTAGTGCTTCAGAAAAGCACTATTATATATATCTACTAGTGTTTTCATTATTCTATAGGGAGTGTTGCGAAGTCTATCTACGATGGTTGCCCTCCTTTTCTCTCTCTTTTAAGTCAATGATCGTTACCGGTAACTAAAAAGTTCGCAACGTCTTATCTTTGCCGTACCGTGAAACTGTGGAACAATCTCCCGGCCAGTGTGTTCCTCCTTCCTATAATATCGTCCGTCAAGCGTAACCTGAAGAGACATATACGCAGGTCGGCATGACAGCGGCGACCGGCGATGGATAGTTTGTCTCTCGGTGGTCGCCATTGTTTTAGAATTGTACTGAGCTTACGATCGGGCATAGTGCAGTCACTTTGCCGTGCTACATTAAAAAAAACATTACGACAGTAAACCATTAAATTAATTCTATAAATGAAATATAAAAATGAACACAAAACGACGTGAGCAAACCACAAACTTTTTATCATAAGAAATCTTTATATCAGCGCCCATTATACGTTTTTAATGCACGTAACCTTTATTCAAAGAAAACTTGTAAAAATAAATCCTTGTATCAAAAAATATAACAATTAACAATAATCACGAGCTTCATAAAGCCGAATATAAACGAGCGGTAATCGTTACGCCTTAAATAAACATTGATTTGAATAAAAGATTAGCAAATTTTTCATGTTTGGTACGACCTTTTATAACTCGGACAACCTTGAAATAAATTGTATAACAATGAAATAAATGTATGAAGTACAGTAAAAATTATATGGAATAGAAATTAATTTTGTCAAGGTTTTTATAAACTAAAAGTTGTATAGGACTTTTGTCCAGACAATAATTTCATTTGCAATAATGATTATGATACAATATTGTAGTTACATCATCATCATCAGCCTGTAAGAGACCCACTGCAGGGCCATAGGCCTCTTCCCGAAGGAAGGTATGGGCGTAATCACCACGCCAGCCCACGACGTATTGGTTATTTCAAACTCTGAGAAATCCACAATTCTATATTTTCCCACACTTTAAGGTGGTTCAAAGGTTTCCTCACGATGTTTTCCTTCACCGTCAGCCGATATAGTGTTACCAATTTAAATTAGTAAATATACGCGAATTCCGAAAAATTCGTTGATACATGCCGGGGTTCGAACCTGCGGACATCGATGTCACCGGTCATACCACTAGACCAACAAGCCTTGTAGTTACACGTTTTTAACCGATTGAAAATGCCTACGTTTATCAGTATTTAGTACATATAAAACATAATTTAATTGTATCCCGGGGAGTTTAAGAGTTTTAAGATGATATTTAACAGAATAGCGACAATTAGTAATCTTGTAGTGAAGGGAGTTCTATTACCGATCGATATTTACATTCCATACATAAAATGGATATCGGTATATCGAGATTGGTAAGATATAACATCATTTGAACGATCATCATAAATGTTATTTTCACGGAGCAGATTTTTATTCAAGCGGCATCAATAATCAACAAAACATACGTGATAAAAAAAAATACTATGGAGTTTTTTACGAGACACGGTTCATTGTTTCAAACGATTCGAGATAAAACGGTTCTTAACTTCGCGACTTGTTTTTCACATGTGAATACCTTGATTAAATTTTTAGACAAACATTTAATGTTTGTTTTATTTATTTGCAAGCTTCGTAATAAATGTAGGGATTTTATTTATGTCATAGGTTGCAAACGAACATGTGGGTCACCTGATGTTAAGTGATCACCACCGTCCATGGATACTGACAACACCAGAGGAGTCGCAAGTGCGTTGCCACCCTTCGTGGGTAAGAGTTAGAGGAGGGAGAGGGAGAGGACAGAGGAGAGGGGAGGGGAGGTGAGCCTCCAGCGCTCTCACTGACCGAACGAAACGCAACAATGCAAGCACTGTTACTTCACGTCGGTTTTCTATGAAAGGGTGGTACTACCCCGGACGAGCCAACCCATTCATGCTGAAAGCAGTAATAGCTTCAGCGTGGCTCTACCACCATCAGGGATTTCGATATACAGTCAGAACAACATTGAATCATCGTATATGAATATTAGTAATTTTAACGACTATCCTTTGACCATGTGATAGAATGAGTCGGCAAGTATTCATCCATACAGTCAAAAGACGTCCACTGCTGGACATAGGTCAGATTATGTACCAACCACAACCCCGCTTTAGCAAACTGATGACAGTAATGTCCATATACGTAATATAAAAACTCTTCCGAGTAAGTATATGAAGAAAAGTAAATATTTTATTTAAAGTTTTAATTAGTAGATGATCAGAATTTACCATTTCTCCTATTCAGATTGTCTTACGAGGTACGGAAAGTATGGAGGCAGGTTTTTTTTTTCGAACTGACTACGCTATTGACCTAGCAAGGTTTCAACAGCTTCAGCGGACTACGGCGCTTAATGCACTCAGCCTATAAGAGGAGGCAGGTTTATCACAGATATCTAAGAGTTTTATAAAACAATGTCGCTTTATATGTCTGCATGTCTGACCTCATTTATTCTTTACTACTGGGTAGCCTTACTAACTGGGTCACCTGATTTTAAGTGATCACCGCTGACCATAGCAACACCAGAGGAGTCGCAAGTGCGTTGCCAGCCTGTATTTGGATGTAGGAAGGAGTGGGGATGGGGATGAAGTGTTTAGGGGAGAAAGGCCTCCGAGGCTCTCAGTGACCGAACGAAACACAACAATGCCAGCACTGTGACTTCACGTCGATTTTCTGTGGGTCGGTTGGTATTACCCCGAGTGACCCGACCCATTCATGCTGAATCCAGGAATAGCTACAGCGTGGCTCTACCACCTACTAAATTTATGTAATGTAGAAAAAAAATGTATTTTAATTTCGTGACAACAAGTTTACGAGTGCTTACATTTGTAACGCTGGTTGTAGTATAGGGATAATTACCTAACTGCCCTTTACAGCTTAGAATTGTACAGATTCTTATGTAGTTTCTATGAGTTACATCAACGAAATATCAAAGAGGAAGAAATGAATCTAAATAGTTTAGACACTTTTGAGGCCACATTATTATATTGTACCCAAGTGAAGCCAGGGCTGATCGCTAGAGTACATTATCCGTTGTAATATTGTTACGTATAGGGTAACAGCAAATCGATTATTACATACAGCAAATTATTTTCACTCAATTATAAGTTTAATAATAGGTAAGCATGGTATGGGCATGTCGTGACGAGAGATGGAAAACCAAGTAACTAGAAAAGCTTTGAGTATGATAGTGGATGGATATAGGAGCAGAGGAAGACCGATAAAGGTATGGATGGATTTTGCGAATTTAAAAGGTGTGAATACTGAGATGACATCTGATAAACGAGAGTGGAAAAGGAAAACATGTTGTGCCGACCCCACTTAAGTGGGATAAGGGTAAGAAAACGATGATGATTTCACTCAATTATTGTTAGCAATGACATTTATTGTTACCAATAATATTCTGATTAAAAAGCTTTTTATTTATAATGTAATTAGTTGTCACCCCGAAAATCGCAAGGGTTTTAAATATTTCTCACATTAACTACAGCCCGTCTGATTTCCGTTGACGCGTGCTATCTGCGATTTTATCATGGTTTATAAGGCTCTATCGACTACTGTTGGCTTATCATCGCGGTCATCTATACCGCTATTAATGTCCGCTTTGTTGGCTTCGAGGTAATTACCGAGCCATTCAATTCGTCGCAGTAATTATGAGTATTTAAAAATAACTTACAGTATTATTGTTCATGTACTATCGGTGCCGGCGGCTCTCGCCTTTGTTATTCTTTATTATTATATATAGATTTTGTTAGTAAAAATAGGATTTACACAATTTTCATAACGATCATAATTTCTATAATATCATTGAAGTTGATGTAATACAGCTCTATTTGGTGATGAGTTATAGTAAGCCTAGCTTTTTCTCGCAGCTTCCCTCGCGTTAATGAAGATAAGGCCTATCCTTCGGATATAGTTTTTCTGGACGAAAGTACTCTAGTTATAAACTTTTCGTATCTCTGACCTGATATATAATTTTTTTTATTTTTTTTATTGGGTAGTAAGAAAATCCTCTAACAAAAGAAAGAGACCTTATCTATGTTCACATTATTAAGAAAACGTAACTAGACTTATTACTTACTATCTCACAATAATGAAAACAATAAAAATGAAATGATTATTTATGTATGATTGTACATATGTATGGGTATTCTTATTTCATATATAAATATTCAATATGTTTTTTTTTCATTTTTTTTTTACTTTTTATTATTAATTATATATAATATTAAAACAGTCTGTTGAAAGGGTGTTAAAGAGTGTTAATCAAAAATACACTTTCGCATTTATAACATTTTTCATCGGTTAGGACGTACCTATAACATAGAATCCTGCCAACTTTCTTATAAATACTAATTATTTTTACACATATGATATACCATTTCATTACAAAGGGTGGGTAAGGCAACCATAATATAAAAAAATAAATCTTTCGAGCTGCCGAATGTTTTATTTAAAGAGGAATCTTCCCTTAACGGTAACTTATCAAAAGCTTTAACATTTAACAAAGTCAAAGTCATCCGAAACGCCCAAGTCTGTAATACTATCTTTTTTTTCTGCACCAAACGTTTGTGAAGTTCCAATTAGTCACAGTGTCGTGCCGCACTATCGCAGTGCTTTGGCGCTCTTTGTCGTAACGGCGAAGAAAAAAAACGAATGATTATGGACATAGAAAAAAGTTAACATTTTTCACTCAAATTCTGACCTTTTGCGCTTTATCTAAGATATAAAGTAATGTGAACATGATAGGTTTTTGATGAATATGATTAAATGTTATTAGACTACTGGCTTCTGCCCACCACTTCCTCCGCGTTACTTTGGGCTAACGCTACCTTTAACTCACGACTTCGTTTACGTAGGTGAAAAGATCTTTAAATAATACGTACGATAACCTTGATTTTGAAACATTTTACATTGGTGATCTGCTCCTATTTGTCTTTACGATATACAACTAATAACCTTCCTCGATAAATGAGCTATCTAACACTAAAATAATTTTTCAAACCGATAGATCCTGAGATTATCGCGTTCAAGCAAACAAACTCTTCAGCTCTATAATATAGATATAGATTCATGAATTATTTTATTTGTAATGTAACGTCACTTAAGTGAAATTAAATAGGTGATTTTTTTTATTATTTTGCAACTTCCATTTTGATCACTCATAGGAAAGAATCATAAGTGATTTAAAGCAATTTATCACTAATATAATGTAACTAATTATTCCAATAGATACTATTATGTTAGTTATATCATTATATTTTGAAAAAATAATAATATTATAATAATGATAATAATTAATAATAATAATGCTAATAATAATAATAATGCATATAATGTAATATTTAATAATAATAATGCTTTATAGAGATCGATCGAGAGATAGCTATCACAATAGATTTGTAATATAAGAATATTAGATAACCACACAGTTACAACCATGGTACGGTTACATACATATTTGGAATATCTCTTATCAACACTAAATGTTCGAAAATTAAATGTTTATTTGTTTTTAATCAAAAGCAAATAAACCTAAATTCTCAAACCCAAATTAATAAACAAACCACTATACCAACACGTTTCGTAGAAAAATACATCAACGTCCGAGAGAAAAATAAAAACAAACCGGCAGACGAGCATCTTTGAAGCCACGAATTTTTTCAAGCGTCAATAAAAGTTTTTGCCCGATTCCGCATCAGGTTTGGGCGACGACACAAAAAAATCGGCTTTTACGTTAACATAGAACAATTATGGAGACACTTTAACCGTACTTATAAAGCACCTGAACATCGAAAGCAATACAAATATTAGTGCGCTTTCACGTGTGTTTAACCATGTTGTATTGTTTTAGGTGATGCGAGAGGCCTTGTGAAGTTATGGCGAGCGGGGTCGCCCTCATCTTATTATGGGTGGTCGCTGTCGTGGTCCATTGTAAAAGTGGTGAGTTAATTTTTTTTTAAATAGTAAATTTGTCTCGTCTAGTGGTTAAGATGTTGGCTTAAGTTTTGTACCACTCACTCTTTTTTCTGACACGAATCTCGCCTTTGTCTCTTATGTTATATTAACGTTAGACAATGTCAACAGTAATCACGTAGTCAGTAATGACGGAAACAAAAATTGTACTGTATAAAATTGTGTACTCCGGCGTAGCAATTGGGATGGAGAAATGATTAAGTTACCAAGGATTTATATGAGCAACAAGTGCGATTAAGGTAGGTCAAGATTTTTTGTCGCTTATTCGAAGCCAGCCAGCTTTCCAGCCAAACTATCCATACTCTAAATAATCTCCAAATTAGCCTAGGGGTTGGTATGTTTTAGGAGAAACTTAGAAGGTAGTCCGTAATTTCTTTGCAATGCTAAGTTATTAAAGATGATTATCCAGTTCGAGTTATTTTTTTTGTATTTAATGCCAATCGACAATTAGATCACTTGTAGAAGAGAACTTACATGGATTTACACAATTTGAAGAGGAAGTACATGGATTTGATTTGTAATACGGATTATTTCTATAACATCTTCTCTTATGTAACACTTTCTTAAAAGATGAACTAAGTCGTCATAAGATTTATGGTATTCCACTGATATCCACGATAAATGAAATAGATTCCCCATCTGTGATTTTAAATAGAATTTGATTTTAAAGAATAAATCTTTAATTTCGAAAAAATCACCACACTTAATTACCGACCCTCGTAATTTACTAAAGTAAAATTCACTTTAGCACATCTTTCAAGATTATCTTGAAATGTAAGAGGGTGATGAACAAAAACTTTAAAAAACTTCCCAGTTTGCACCTAATCTTAAATCAGATAAGTGGGGATTCACAAAAAAGGTGACTGTCATCGGGTAAAGCTTTGGAAATAATAAAAAAGGGTGAGCGATGTTGCTAAAAAAGCTTGTCTGTCATGACTTAGAATACTTACATCGGTCTACTTTTTGGTTCGTTGAGTTTTGTATCGAATTTGCTTTCAATAGAATGTTAACGTGAAATTTTCAATGCTTAAATATCTTTTCCTTTTTTATATTTAATTATGGATGAATTTCAAGATAGCTTTTAAAACACCCTGTTTAGGTATTATAAATTTGTGATTATGTGAATAGAGTATAGACAATACATTTTGATTTGAATAGTTCGATGTATCGCCCTGGCTACACAAGCCGTTGCCATGAGCCGACTGATGCGCTGTAGTGTATTTGTTAGGGAGGGCAATTCCTATAAACTAACCTCATCTGGTCATTGTTACTAAAAACGTACGCATTGATATGACCATGGTTTATTTAATCAGGTCAAAGGTTGATTATGGTAAGTGAAGACGCATTCTAGACATACATAATTGTACATTTTTAATTAGTTTAAGTAATGTTATTTGTAAAGACAATTTCGAAACTTACCTAAATATTCATATTCTATCGGTTTTCTTCAACCAATTTCTTATTAACTGCCAAACATTAAATCATTAGATTTTGCTTTGTATTTTAAGTAACAGGTACTCACATGGTGAGCATTTTATAAAATAAAAGTCAGTTTTATATCAAAAATATTTTGCTATTTAAATTTATGTTGCTAATAAATTTACGAAACTCAATTCAATATCGAATCCGATATAAAGAATTCTTATTGAAACTCATTAAGAATCGAAATATCTGAAATTACCTGTTAACATCAAACGTTAATTTCTTTAACAGATTTTTCCTATTTCATTGCTCAAAGTGAAATTAAGATTTATAAAATACTAACAAAATATAAGCTTTAAGCTACTTATTAGGTTGAAGGCATAAAAGTTACTATAGATACAAGATATAGCGTTGTATCGCTAAGAACTATTTCACACGCTAATGAGATGACGATAAATGGATATGTAGGTCGAAGTATATTCGTGTGAAATTTACTGTTAGTCGTTATTAGTAAATTAGAACTCGTGTGCAACTGTATCTTACAAAATTGGTACTAGTGAATACGTGAGACTTTTGTAAGATCAATTAGAGGAATACTTTTACGATTTAATCATTTCTTCTGATGGGAATTCAGACAGAATATCTACCTGTAATAATTCTGTAATTGCTCAATTGGAATATTTATATACTGAGAAGCATTACCCGCGCCATCCGCGCACTATTCTAACTATTGGGGATTTCGTAGTACCTGCAATACAAGCTAAGCCTTGTAGAGATGTTACAGTCAAATTATGAATACAATCTTCAATTCCACTGACAATTACATATACTCACATATTTATACATTTTAGTGTTGTGCTATTGCTTTAATTATCAACCTATTTCAAAAACAATGAGGTTGCTATTCTGTTATATTTTTTATGTTTTCTACTTCAGAACTTCGACAATTATAAACCGATGTGGAAAAATCTTTTTTTTAAATCGAATAAAAGACATTTTCAAGTTGTTACCATTTCAATTTAATTAGCATTGGATTTCCAATATACACCATGGAACTCTGCAAAATCAAATAGGAAATTTATGGTGGTTGAGGTATTGATAGTTTACTTACGTATTAACGCCACCGTCGCTATAGATTTGATAGTTGTGCAGACAATGTGCTCCATCTTAGTTCTCCGTTTTCGGTTAGCTTCGGTTAGGTACGCCTGGACCGCGAATGATAGAAAAGGAGGGCTCGGTATACTTTTGCTATCTTTGCTATAAGTCTAACCTAACCTAAGCGAATCAAACGGGGTAAATAAAAAAAAAAACATTAGATCAACTTCAGCAGCGGTGGTGTTAACAGTTAACCTAACTAACTAGGCTAACTTACTTACTAGCTAACTATGGCTAAAGATGTTGAGTACTTTTTTCGCACAGATATTATTGAAATCACTTTCATTTTTCGTTAAAATTGTCTTGAATTTTGCTGTAACATGAATAGTGTATTAACTATTTGTATTTAATTATTTATTTATGTTCTTAATACTAATCGAATCAATTTTCTTTATAATTTAATTTAAATCAGTTTAACGTAATATTCATTAGATGTATAATATATTGTAAAATTATCATATTAATAAATACTTACGTAAACATACAGTTCAGGAAGCACTTAAAAGCCAACGACAGAATTAAATATAACGAAATCCCTTGACAATTTTCGCTAATGCAAAAATCGTATATCCATTAACTCAGAAATCGGAAACTGCCACTCGAGCACACCTTCCAGCTGCTCGCGTGAATGAAACGTAAAATAACAGCGAAATAGTCCCCGGAGACGCCATTATAACTCGGCTAACAAAGGGATTATCTTGTTTCGGAACCTCTTGACGGGATCTCGTACTCTTACAATATATCGTGTTACCTTAGTTTTTGTAGGTGTGGTCGTCGGACAAGAGAGAACGGCCGGCACAAAGAATTGCTACAGATTCTTTTGCACCTTGTTAATTCTTTTTGTAAATAAATTTCTGGACGAATTGTTAGGGTCGTGTTAATATGAAATGTATTTCGAAGTGTTCCTTTTTTTTGGTATGTTTGTGAAGTACTGTTTAATGTGGAAATAACATGGATTATATTAGAATGGAGCAATGAATGAGTGAGTGCATTTTTGCTGGGTTTTGAATTTAGATTCTGACTAATTTAACCAATTATTATAAAGATAGGTCAAATCTGAGGTTAGAAAGTTATGTTAGCATGATGGTACAACCTTATAGATACGCAAAACCGACCGTTGATTCAAACTAATATACTATGGCAAATGTAGTCAACCAAGGAATATAATTCTAGCGTCAAGTACTTCAGTTTAAATAATCAACAAAATTTATCATAAACTAAAACGTATATATTTATTGTAAATAGCTACATGGTCATAGTCTCGTTTATGAATTGGGAGTTTATACTTGTATATAACAAGTTGTCAGCCGCCTCATGTTGTCATAATGTGAACAGATTACGCTACAGAATTTTTGAAGTTTCAGTTACCTTCTCTAAAGCAGTACTAAAATATTTTACGAATCAGGTTCATCGTAAATCTTGAAAACTTCGACATGAATATTGCGAGCAGATTAATGAGAAACTAAAACACATTTAACATTTTAGCCACACTTCTTGAATAATCATTTAAACATCAAAAGACTACGTTACTATTTATAGCAATGCGTTTAAAATTCAAAACGAATTTCCTAGTGCAACGGTATCTGTAGCAAAAACAACACCAGCCCTCCACACACGCGTCCCTTAACTTTTGACATGCGTTAGGGAGGGTCCGAATGAATCACATTTACACTTACGATAAAATAGATCTCATCCATTTTTTATGTCTCACTTAATTTGAAGTGCATTTCAATGTGAGAACTATATTTTTAAATCTCGCTTATTGGAGTGACTACAATGCTTTTTAGTCTCAACTCTCTTTAATGTTGCTCTTCCAAAACGCAATTCTTTATATTATCTCCTGAAGCAAACCGATTGTTCATTGTTAGAAATAATATGGTCTAGCTTTGACAGGATAAATAAAACTTTCACTTTATCGACTCTAGCGATAAACAATGTTCCTATCTGTGTGCTTAGAACGCTCTCATCAGAAGCAATTATGGCTCAGTCAGTGCTAGCGTAATCGAAAGCCGCGTAGATCGGCGTATTAGAGTTGTCAAGTACCTGTAGGTGTGTTCCTGCAGCTGCATTTGAGGGTCAGGTCTCTCTAAGCGGTAGCATGTTAAGACTTATGTCGCATTGTCACTTAAAATCAAATAAGATTAGAATAAAGCGCTGGAGTAACCATTTTTATAAATAATTACAAAAAAGATAAACGTAAACCATTATCGTAGTTTGTAGGGTGAAATGTATGTTTAACTTTACTTTACGTTTATTTACATAAAATTTCTAGAATATTTCAAAAGTTTAAAGGAATTGATTTCATACTATCATGTTGATGATAATGAAGCGGTCATATGCGCAGGATATATTAAGGTGCACAAATGTACGCGCAAGACACAGGTGCACATACTCGTCCTTATTCTTCTGGACCCAGTGGAACGGAGACCGTTACGACCGGAGAAGGACTCAGACGGATGGTACAGTATCACAGTGAGAAAGTACAAGGAGTCAGTACTATCTCACACTCCCTTAATCGCCTTTTACGATACCCACGGGAAGATATAGGGGTGGTGCTATTCTACTCTACCGGCACCACACGGCAAACTAAAACTATCAAAACTAAACTATCATGTTACTTAGCACTAAAAGGACGAATAAGCAAACTATATATTCTTGTTCTTAACGAGTTAAAAGTAAGTTAGTTCACCTTCCTTCACAGTAAAAAAAAATCGTGAGCTATATAGAATACAAAATACCATTTAACAAGGGTTATTGGAAACCCTGGTACTTTTATCATATAAATAATTCATTAATATCCTCGCCTCGTAATATCGTACATCCAAAAGAATTCACATAATAAACCCACACACTTCGGAATATAAAAGGTATCGTTATACCCAGCAGTAGCACCAGCAAAAGGTCTTAAAAAAGTACTACAGCGAGTATTTTAAACAGCAATCAATCAAAATTACTGCCGGTTCAAGCAACACTAACCTTACAAGAAACAGATATAAATGTAATAAATATTTTATTGCTCGAACAGAAATATACGTTCGTTGATATTTTCGTAATTTAAATATCAAAGTATACGTGCATACTGAAAGTGTTCGGTTATCTGTGCACTCAAATGTGAGTGTAACGTCCGATAGCTGTACCATTGCGTTATACTTTCCGCATTCAGTGCATACCGCTTTAGATGTTACCTCTGTATTGCATAACTGATAACTATGAGAAAGACTTTTTTAAATTCTTATTCCCTTTTATGTTTTATGGTTATTTACTTTCTCACATTTTCGCTTTGGGATTTCCTTACAATTACTTATTTCTGCTTAATTAGAAACAGTAACGTGCAAATAGTAGATCTTGATAAAGAAGATTTTCTTGAAGAAAATATAAAATTTGGTCCAAGTTGAAAATTGCTAATGCATCGGAAAATGCCACGACTAATCTTGTTTTTTTCCACAGAAAGGATTTACTAGTAATAGGACTTGCAGTTTTATTATATCCACTGATTTAAAAACCATGTAAATAAAATGTTGTTTTTAAGATATTATTCAAGTCATCTATGTCAATATTTATGATTATTACTAAAAAACTAGGTAAACTTTAGAAATACCTACAATTTGTCGCCAGTTGCCGCCAGCCTGTCAGTTGATCTTGATAATCCACAGATTAACAAAGCGATCCAGTCCAATACAATTGCCATGTCCTACCTCTTAGTTCACTTTGACAAAGGTGATAAAACTCATTAGTGGTGAATTCCATCAATCAATCAATTCAATTATTAGTTATATAAATGTCTAAGCTCTGTATCAAAATCACGAAACAAGTTTTGTTTGACCAAAGAACCGAATTTTATAAATATCACGATATCAAATGAGGTCAATACGTTGCTTTAAGTTCATTCACTTCTTCTATTTGTATGTTGACATATACCACTTTATATTAATAGAGTATTATAACTATGTATAAATTAAACCCGAATATTATGATTGAAATTTATATACCAGAGATAATTCACGTGATTCAATTTGTAGCAATAATAAATCTTGTACCGCCGTCGTACGTTATAACAGAGCTGCATTCCAATAACGATTTTCAAAGCGTAACCATCTTGGATTAAATAGTCCGAGTTCCATTTACCGACATTGATTAAGTAAAGTCGATCAATATCCTTTATCTCGAATAGAATCGATTGTAAACTTAATTATTCGAATGCCGGACGAAATGATAGAGGGCGGTCTCTTTCATGCTACTAACGACGGGATGACGCCAATTCGATGACTTTTCAGTTTGTTTTTAGATCTCGTTAGCTGTCCCAAGAATTCGTGCGTCCATCAGAGCGCACATATTTCACTACGGTCGGAGATACGGCCATTTTCTCATTTATTTACGCTGTCGGTATTTTAAAACTAAGAAAATATTTTAATCTATTATGTTTCTGTTTAAGTGGAATTCAGATGGATGATAAGTGAGCCACGAGAGAGCGTTTTCGAAAGCGAACACTAACATTGATCGATCGTGTATGTTTTCCACAATTGACATACTTGTTCATTTATTGTTGATAATCTTATGTACATTAATATTATTTTGTTGTTTTTAAATAAAAGCTACTAATAGCAATTTACAGGTAGCAGATAAAAGTATTAATTACATACTTAATTTATTTCAAGTCTTCAAGAATTAAACATAAGCGTAACGTATATTTTAGGTAGGAACTACAACTTTGGCATACAAACTATAGAATTAAAGATATTTGAAATAATCACTATGGAGTTTACAAACGAACAATGGAAGGCGACAAGTTCTATAATAGTTATATTAAATTTTGAATTTTATTTCGTAAATTCATCCCAGTTTAAGCAAAACCTAATTACTGTAAAGGACACATGCACCCAAAAACTCGGATCGACAATATTTTTTATAGGTTCTTACAACATATATTTAACACTCGATGTCCCGTTTTAGCGACACGACTGGTAACTGTAAATCTAAATGGAGTTTCATCACATGCCAAGATAACACTTGTAAAGAATCGTGAAAGCTTCACTGAGGGCGACCCACATTAATAAAGTGATTGAAACCAGCGAGCAATCCAATACGATAAAAAGTGTCGAAGACGAAGGAACGTCAATTAAAAGGCGAATAAAGGCTACTCTGTTGAAATGGTTAGGAAATAAACAGCGATGTGCAACACTAAATCGAATTATTTATAATGACCTGGCAGAATATGTAAGGGAGGAGTCTTGTGATTTGAACGTTTATCGATTAGTAATGAATTGTTTAAGATATCAAGGTAGAATATACAAAATCATTGATGCATTTAAGGTATTTAAATAGGTATTTTAACGTTTGGAACTTGATATTTTTAAGATGTAGATTGCAGCAATTTACCGTGGCTACATTATGACAGTCTTGTAGACTAGCTTTTGACAAAAATTGATAGCTAAATAAAGAAAGTCGAGTCAATTATAACAACTGCCGACAGAAGTAAGAACCTAAAAAATGGAACAAATACATAATTTTTAGTTTTTTAATGAATTATTTAATTTTTATAATTTCGAAATTGACATTACTCTGGTTTGCACTGTTATTGACACTCGGAACAATAATTATATACATTTTTATACAGTTTATCAATTTGTTAATCCAACATATGATAGCCTGCATAAGCTCAATATAAAATATCAAAATCACATGTTCATAGGCCGCTATACTACGTGTCGCTAGTCTGACGTAAGCGCAATACGTCACCAGAATTTTGGTAGCGCTTTACTAGCATGTCGCTGACGTGAATCGATAAATTTTCCTCTTACTAAAAATCGCTCAACACAGCTACAGAAGTTTTCACAAAAAAAACCTATTTTAATATATAAATAACATCCTTATTGAAACTTTTTGGACAAACACGAATCGAAAGACGCGCGCTACTAGGATTGTTAATTTTCTAGCGCACTCTTTTCAATGTAGCAGACACTCTTCGATGAAAGATACATTTAAATTGATGAGGTCTTCAACGAAACTAACGAAGAATATTTAATTAACATATTTCAAGTACATAAGTCACTCGATCCATCAAATGCATAGTTCGTTTGAAATTGTGACGATAAAATTACTCGTTAAAGTTACGAAACGAATGGCACAATGTGAACAGACTTGTTAATCAAATCAACTGTTAAAACCAATTGCTAAGCATCGGGGTTACACAATCGAAAACTGATAAACAAATTAAACAGTCTCTTCAGTGTCACAAACCCGAAAGATCAGATAGCTCACTTTATACAACTGAAAACACAAACGAGAGTTTACAACCTGTACTCATATATATGTAAATTGTAATGATTAAGTTAATCTACGTTTGACAACCAAAAAAGAAACAAACAAATATATCCACTTTAATTAATTTACACTGTCATATATTTAAAAAAAAACTTAATTATACATTATAACTAAGTTATTTCAAATGTCAAGCATTACGTTGTACTCGTAGTATAGGGCAATTAAATAAATTTGTCATATTTGTGTACTATAAAATTAGTACATTTTTGGGAAATTGGAAATTATTTGGGCATTCTGAGTAAACTACTTCTACTAGCCATCCTAACATCACGATAGTTATAACATGAGAGTCAAAACATGGACGCTATCACTACACTTAGACTTAAAGTAAGAAATCATCGAAAAATCGATTTAAAAAAAAAACAGTTTTTCTGTACGAGTACCAAAATGACGTATATGATCCTAAAAACTAAAATAGTAAATGGACGCGAATAAATTTTTGAATAGTGGATAGATTTTAGACAAGTTTTCGAGTGATGACCAAGTTTAAACTAACGTAAGTGTAACTTAAATTATAGTGGAACATTTTATAATACTACACTATTAGTCTATACTACGTTATTAGCAGTATGAAGTAGCAATAAGGTATATCCGTTCATCCACGAATTGATCCAAAATATTTCAACTTTTAGATAAAAGCGTCTCCCCAAAATGACTTCGATAATGTGTATTATATTGCTTGGTTCCGACGAGTTGACATAAACTTCACCAGATTATCGATCTACGTTGTGGCAAGTTGGACTAGGCTTTTTTTAAATATAAGAACTGAAAAACTCCACAGTTCTATCGACCATCCATTCTGTAAATAATGTACACATCTCGCTGTCACTAAAATCCAAGACCTATGTCGATGATTTTTATTCCTCTGCTAATCTCTTCATTTTTAATTCAAACATGGAGAAATTTCGAGCATAGATATATATATACGTATATGCAACTACGGATTTATCGTGCTGCTGAGTTTAGCAAGTATGTCACTCCTGAAAACTACCTTGGAACGCATCGAGAACGCCACATCGGATTTCGTTAACCATACTCTTCAAACCAGAACTATAGTTAGACCTATAGATACCAGGTGTTTTGGTGTGGCTGCCGAATTTTCAAAACAATTTTAGTTTATATCAATTACGACTTTGACTGGTACTAAATTTAACACACTCAGAATTAGCTTTTCAGCTTATACTATTATTACAAAAATCATGATACTGACGCAGAAGTAATCTTTGAAAATGTAGTTCCCAATATTACCTACATTTTCAAAGTGTACCAGCTGTTCTCACTTGTTTATCAAATAGGCACGGAACACAATATAATTGACTCCCACTTCTCGTCAAAATAAATGAGGATGTGACAGGGCTTAGATTGTTTATCGATCGACGTGTTTTATAATTAAGTGGTCAGCTTTTTATTTTTTTTCATTTGGTTATGCTTTCCTCTTCGTGCTGCTTCCTGTAGGATACTTCATTAATATTCTATAGGTTTGTATTTGTAATTAATGTTGACTTTGATTAATTGAAGGATACGTTTTCCGTTCTTTAATTAACTTTCATTTAAAGGTTTTTGTATTGACGATATTTTTATAGCTTATAACTCGAATCGATATATGGGAATATAGAAAGCTGATAGTAAAATATTGAACAGTATGAGTAGAGTAACTTTATCCTTGACAAATAACAAAAATTATGGGTAAATTAATCCTTTGGTAAAATTAAATGAAAAATAAAAGTTAACTTTAAGCAAAACCCAAGCTTTAGTATCTTTGGAAACATAACACACGTAAATACATAACATAGCATATAACGATGATATTAATTTACATTAAATACACGCTGTACCCCCAGCATGGAATACGTTATAACTTAATACTCGTAACTTATCAGTTTTGGAAGACAACATACATACTCTATTAGGAAATTTTCATAAAAAAATTACAGCGAGTCTTTATCGCTAAAACCAGACACACAGAGAGATAAACAGACAAAAATATTTTATATATCAAATTAAAATCAGTAACTAGCCACTATAATACATATCTATGACAATATTTGAAAAAAAAACGGTTACGATAGATTTACAAATACTAATATAGATAATTACTCCAGTGTTAAAAGTATAGTACCTGAGAATTCAAGAGTAAGAATGTTAATGGTACTAATATAAAGTCCGCCAGACGCATCGTAGCGGAAAAAACGGCGAAACAGATCCCATTAAGGAAAAATAGAATGAAGAAGGAAATATCGTTCAGCCTCATAAATCGGAAATAGAAGTGAAGCTAACGGAAGTCGAGCTAATTAAGTTATCCGCAGTTTAAACAACTTGCGGTTTATTTTCGTACAATTCCCTAGTTTAAATAATAACAGTTTTAGTAATACTGTCAACGCTGGGGAAATGTACACTGATGTAGTGCACGAGCGAGATTCTGGAGAGGGAAATTCATAATGCAGTATTATGAGAATTGAAACTGTGCTAACTGTTTATAAAGTTGATTTTAGATTGCAGAAAGCAGACATTTTCGAGTGGGGTGTAGGGTATCCAAATATCAATGTTTCGAATGTAAATAGGCGTGAGTGAGGCGTCATACCAGGTGCTGACTCTGAGTAAAATCGATGGCGAAACTTGGAGGGTACATATTATTATGACAGATGTTATTTATTTCGAGCGACAAGGAAATATTTCAGATCGCTTAATAAAGCAAGTTAGGATCTGAAGGATATCGCTCTTATTAATGTTTGGACTCGTGTTCCGCAAAGTTTCACAGAAACCAAAGTAATTTTGACTCAGATATATGTTAGATGTCGTGGAATAAATCACAAATATAATATTTTACCCAAGTTCCCAAGTCTTCTCACATGTAGAAGTATCTTCATTTTAGATGTACCAATTATATAATTAATTCATTAATATTAATAGTTTTTTTTATTACACACACTACCAAATAACTGTAGATAACAATATTGTCTGTACTACAAGCAGACCAACATTCAATCGACATAATATGACGATTATGGAAATGTGTATTTAAATAACTATAACCCAAGTTTAATTGAGATATTCAAGAAAATAATATAACGTATGCTTGTTTCAGATATTACAAATTCGACAGAACCAGAACACACTACAACGCCGCCGACTCCCCCAATACCGCTACGACCAGAATACGCTCATCCAGCAGGAGTCGAAGCCCTAGACCCGTATAACTCAGAAAAAAATCAACCTCCACAACATCACAGAGATTATCTGGAGGAAGACTATGATCACGAATCTCATAAGGAAGACGAACATGAGAACAGAGATGACGCAGACGAACTGCCTTCTTTATCAGGAGACCATTTACTTCAAAGCTCTACGGATGACCTTCCAATGTTCCTATTGGAACCACAGCACGCTTTTGTAGTAAGAAATAAACCGGCCACATTAAGATGTCGTGCTGCTAACGCTTTGCAAGTATACTTTAAGTGTAACGAAGTTAGGTCGGTTGCGAGCACTCAGTTCGAATTCGTTGATCCACAAAGCGGTGTCAGGATCGTGGAAGCGGAGTGTAACGTAACACGAGACCAGTTGGATGAATATTTCGGTGAAGACAGATTTAAATGCACGTGTTACGCTTGGAGTAGCAGAGGTGATATCAAAAGTCAGCCAGCTGTCGTCGAATTGGCATGTAAGTAGATTTAAATAGATTTGCTTAAAAGCCAAATGTCAATGCTCGTTGACATAATCGGATTATTTATTTAACAATGATACGGTTATCTCTTGTAAATTAATAACAAAGAACAGAACAAACACATAATTATTTTAACTATCTAGAGAAATATAATATTTGAGTAATGAAATATAACGCTTTTAACCTCTGTGACCTTTCGTTCGTAGTAAATCACGTCAAAAAAGTATTAGATGTTCAAGTCGAAAATAAAAATGCAATTAATGGTAACGTTGTATGTATACTCTTCATTAACCTCTGACGGACGAAGCATATTTCTCATATTTCGTTTTGACATCTCCGACCGCCTCTATCCATGGAAGGGTTAAAATAACTCTACCAAGAAAGTCATTAATATCATCCGTCAATAAATAAACGTCCTATGATTCGAATAGCTATAAAAATACATAATATCCGGTAGAAGTGGAGCACGGTGCAGTGTTTCATCAAAATTCATAATTTGCTGGTTTCCGCGGTTTATTTTTGTATAACCCAGTTTGAAGTTAGCTACCATTACTACTCGATGTCCTTAATGGCTTTTGAGAAAACATAGACATTAGAATATTCTCGCTTATTATTAATCTGATAGGTATTTCCGAATCAGTCTAATGATAGAGTAAAATTTATAAAACTTGTTACAAGAAAGTTACTAATGCTCTATTAATTAATAACGCAATATCAGTTGTTGAATAAACACAATATTATATCGGACCAAAACGCTTTATCGAACAATTCACATAAGACAAAGCGGAAGGCACAAAACCACTTCGAAGAAATTTCTATGAAGTGGACCTCCCAAATACAATCTTATCTAAGTAACCCATTAAATGATTGCACCGGAATGTTGGCTAAACAAGTGGGATGGTGTGCTATCATGTAAAAATACAATAGCCACTTTACTTGAGGAATATAATAAATCTGTCATAATTGAAATCAATAAAAAGAAATATATAACACAAGCCTTTGGAAAATATTATTTTTTATTAATAATCATTCATAGCTATTACAATAACTATTACGTAGACGGAACTATATATAAAAGCACGTACGTTCATAAATATAAATGCTCTCAAATTCTCAATGGCCCGTAACTCGCTGATGACAGCGATAACGTTGATGCTTTTCCATCAAATTCTTGTGTAAGAAACATGGCTCCCATAATACAAGCCGTTCTTAAGCTCAGTACCGGGTGTCCATTAAATTCAATAAGGTCATAGTTAATCTTACGCGGGTATTAAATAAATGTTCGACTGTCAGATTTATTGAAGGTTGGCTAATAGTTAACGGTCCATTTTGAATGGTGAAAAAACTGGTATGCGAGTGTTTGTACTAACGTATGCTATGCAAAGAGGTCATTACATTTTCGAGTGATAAACTTTTTCACTATTATTTCGTTAATCCATATTAATTGGCGTATTAAGTGTACTAATAATATGTATTGTTTAATCTAATTCTATTCAGTAACAATATGTTAAGTCAAGACTCAATACTGTCAATCGAACGCTATCTAAGTAACGAAAAGGAAACTTCATCCGAGCATGCTATATTGTAGCAGAGAGCAATCAACTATTGCAAACATCATTAGACTACGTTTCATTGGATATTAAAAATTCATCATCATGATTTTTATAATCGGTACTACTCATCCTAGTAATTTCTGTTCCTTCGTTTATCCGCCAGTTTCTTCACCCAAACGGACAAACTTTTTAAATTAAATTAACCCATAAAACCACCTTATTTACAATTTCAACATTTTCACTGTATTTACATTTGTATGTCCTCTTAATACATAACTAGCTTCAGCCCGCGACTTTGTTCGCGTGGAATAGTTACTTTGGGTTAACGCTAGCGGATGCTCTCAAGAGGAAAAAAAACCCCGATTTTGAAATATTATTATTTGGTGTTCAGCTCCTGTTGGTCTTAGCGTGATGATATATACCTTTCCCGATAAATGAGCTAAATAGCAAATTGGACCAGTAGTTCCTAAGATTACCCCCTACAACGTTACAGGCTCACAAACTTTACCTCTTTATTAATATTAGTATAGTTAACATAAATCTATATTTTGGTCTTTCGACTCTACGTATCGCCTTTTCTTACTATGCTTCTACTCCTACCTCAGCTTTTTGTATATGTTAAAATTGTCAATATCCATAAAGATATTTGATAAAAAAATCGAGCAGTGCAGTTAACCTATCTAGGTTGTTACATTTCAAAATGTGCTAAATTTTAATATTAATTGTTCATATAATGTTTTTTTTTAATATTTCTAGTTTTTATACGTCGAGAGCAATTTTGAGATTTTGCCAATCATAAGGTTTTTAATCTTTTTATGATCTTCATGTTTTATTTGTACAAAATTTAGAGATCTTGAAAAATAACTTAAAAGACTAGGAACGGCTACAATTGGATTTATTTTCCATTTGAAATGTAACGATTCATTTATTTATATATAAGACACATTCACATAATATAATCTATGACTGTTCACCAAGTTATTTTTATTCAGAATTATACGACAAAAACTTGTTCAAAACTACATTACTAAGTATGTGCATTGGAAAATACTATTAACTCCGAGTAATAAATTTTCTTTAGCCCTTTACATAACTAACTTACAAATAACAACTGCCGTTGCAAGCGAGCCTAGTTTACTCAATGATTTACGTTAGCTATTGATAAGTATTCCATTTTGACATAAACTGTTACTAATTTTAATATCTATCGCACCTCCCATAGCGTTATGCAGTATAATTTATTTATTGTGCAGTATAATTTTATTGTGCAATATAATTTTATACGTATATTTAAATGATAATATTTGTTTTTCTGTCGTTTTTTAAATCTACGTCGTTTAAACATATCAAAATTTGTAGATATGACAAAATTTTCCGAAGGTTTTTATCTATATTTGTTTTGTACGTTTATATATCCTCAACTCTATGGTTATTTATGTGCAACATTTATATGATATACTACGTTAAACTTAAATTCAATCATATATAAAGGTACATATGAAATTATTATACAATGCGCATATATAGCGTAGTTCGCTTCGCTTGAAAACAGTCATCTGACACCAGTAAAAGAAAAGAGAGATTATTTAATCTTTAGTAATTCATATTACGCATAACAATGGGAATCGCTTTGTAAGAGTCAATGAAATAACAATGACTTTGCATGGACGTACCTACTATTATATCGATTTAATTGGAATAATTCTTATGCCTACAATGTACCTTATAAAATATCGAGGATTACATGAAATTTTGATTCTCTCACTCTCTCTTCTATCTATTTGTCGCATATGGTGGTACGATAATATCCAGTATTTTCCCCCTCCAGTTAAACTATCCTTCGTGTTCGACAATTCCGTACTCTCTCATGTTATCAATTTTAGATCTTCCCTCGATTTTTAGCAGAAACCAAAATTGTAGTACCAACCTGCTTACCAAAAAAGTATCAATTACTGTCAAAGTTAAATTTACGATTGAATAGAATATATTATTTAAGTTAACAATGAAACGCAACAAATATATAGTTCCTGTTTTACCTGTATAAGCATTGTGTGTTACTACGGTTCATATGATTGAAAAACATTCCGGTTATAATAGATCAAGATTCTCGTCTTCGGTTTTAGAACCCAAGAATATCTTGGTATATAAAAGTCTAGTGTCATGATGAAGTGTCCTCGATGAACTGCGAAACTACTTAACGGATCTTCGTAAAAGTTGGCATTCATGTATAATTTGGTCCAACTTAAGAGATAGGATAATTGATATTTCTATTAATGGACTCAATATTGTTAAATTAAATGATTGCAAATGTTGATTATTGTTATTAATTGTAAGTTTCATCAGTCTCGAATAGATGGCGCTTTAAATTAGTTTGTTAACGGAAAACTGTAGGACCGACTGTTAGAAATATGTTATAGATGGTGCCGCGTTTTAATTTTAAATTGTTTTTTCAACTCCAGTTTATTTTATAATGCATGTGTTCTGTTAATCTTTCTACGTTACCTCGCTATTTATATAAATTTTTATTTCATTTTCATGTGTTGTGTATTATTTACAGTTATATTATATTTTTAACTATAAAATTATAATAAAACATTTTTTTAAATATATTAATAATACGTAAGTATAAATTAATTTATCTATTAGTTCTAGCTTGGTTGTACAATTTAATAAAGCTTTATTTATAAGAAATAAGTCAACCTATAATAACCGAGCCACAGCAACGCGTGGCCGTGTCAGATAGTAAAACTAATAGATATTCCGTAGACAGTTACAAAATCCCAATAGCTATATGAAATGAACAGCCGTATGAAGCTGTTCCATTTAGTACCCATTTTGTACCATGTCATTGTCACTTCTTTCAACTTTCACGCCACGAATATAAATATTTAGTTCATCCCAGAACTTCCATATGGTTCAAGATTTCTATTTATTGTGGAATAAATACAATATGCTAACTTACAATTACCATATTGTGTGCCGTATTCCTCTTAATGATGTGAAAACCAACTGACAGTTGAAATTTATTGCAAAAGAAAATTAAATCTATAATATTTTACTTTGTTTGAAAGTGAATAATGTATACTGAAGCTTATTTCATATAGTTATTCAACAGTTTGAACCTAAACTAAAATAATGAATATTTCATTTTACCAGGAAGCCCACAAATTACTTTTATTATATAGTTACAATTGCTAAATTAACTCAGTTTGTCTGTTATATTTTCACGAACGAATAATTAAATAAATCGCACTAAAATGTAGTATAAAGCCTGGATACTAAAAAAATAGGCCAACCTACATCACGAATTTATCGAAAATGTCTCAGACGAAATTGTTGAGGTATATCAGAATAGACGCTGCATATGTAACTGATATTATTAAACTTGAAAATAGGTTGCTGATAATCGTGAAATTTTACGAAACTGTTTTGTTAAGTATTACCAGTTGACCCGCACAATTTCGTCTGCGTCAAATCGGTGACCCACCGGTTCCCATTGTATCTATTTGCAAACTCGAAAAATCTTAAGAAACTTAGAACCCGACTATAGTGACTCCCGCCGTTTCCAATTGTGAAACCAAATAATTCAGGGACTCACTCAAACGCATACCTAGTTGGTTTAGTGAAACGATTTAGACATACGTGGAAGAAAGAAGGCGGACATAGCGCCATCTGTCATTCAGCAATATCCGACCGTTGAAGTATTTGGATATTGTTCATACAAAAATACTGAAATCGCGAATAAAAAATGCAAGGGTGGGACTAGGAAGGTGACAATTTGGGGTTGTAGGTATTTTTTGATGGCAAATAAAATCAATTACAAAAAATAAAATCAGTCAAAAAAAATTAAATAATAAATTCTGGATGCGGATACTCTATTCACCTCGAGGTAAAAATATATATTACGACCTACTCTCATACTTACCAAATATACATTTAAAATTTTATAAAAATCGGTTCGGCCGTTTTGTAGGATTTCAAACACTAACACCGTGTCACGAGATTTTTATATGTATATATTAGATATGATATCAATCTATCTATAACTCGCTACCTGGTGACGTTTAACTATTGCCAAATCACTAGGGTTGCTAGATTTTATATAAAACACATTATACTTGCCCACAAGAGCCGTTTTGTTTGGAAATTAAATATCAATAACTAACTGGCCCGGCGGAGGTTGTCCCGCCCTAATAATAAAACTTAATAACTTTGACAAATTATATACCAAAATCTTCCTCATGAATCACTTTATGTACTGCTGAAAACCGCATGAAAATCTGTACAGAAGTTCTTAAGTTTATCACGAACAGACAGACAGACGTGGTAGAGGATTTTGTTTTATACTATGTAACGATAATGTAATATAAACGGGAAAACGAGTAACTTTTCCTAAAAGAATCAAAGGCTTTAATATTTATAGAAATATTTGGTTACTCTACATACTATTTATTTAAAAAAATATTATTACCATAGTAATTTTTCGTTAAGTGTAAAAATACTTTCGTAAAAATATAAATACTAATACATAACACAGTTTAAAGACTGCATTACGAGTTGAGACACGTCACTTTAAATTTAGAAATACGATTCGTGCATCGATCCATTAAAACGTAAGAACACTCTTATTCAAAGATAAGTACGAGCATACTAAATTTTGAACGAAGAGATTTAGCACTGACACTTTTACGCACACTTACTCCGAATACTACCGGTAATAGTAGAGGGTAGTGTTGTAACGCTTCGTGATTGTACTTTTCGGTAACCGAAAATCCGAATGTATTACACGAGAATTACACGATATTACACGAGTTTACTAAATAAAATATAGATTGATATCGTGCAATTTCTTTAAGTGCATTATATAGAATGCAAATGAATACTAAAGAAAATATCATTTTTTAACTTTTTTTAACTCTCATTCAAAAAAAGCGATGTGATCTAAAAGTAAAACTCTTACAGACTGAAACTGTTCTTAAATATTTATCAATATGAGCCAACGTTATTCTATGAAATACAATGTTTAAACAAATATTTATTTCAGAATCTAATTAAATCATCACCGGTTAATAGCCGGATAAGCGGAACATCCCTATTTAATAGCTCAAGACACTCGTGTGTATATAAAGTACAAGACAGTTAAAACTGTCAAGTTTTGGATTTAAACAGCACTCCTCTCACTCTCAGGTCAATTAACAGTAAGCGGGGACCGTCTTTGAATTTCGTGTATATTTAGACGTTTATGAGTTCCAACAGAGTGTTTATACAGGCCGTATTGTATTCTGATGTTGTTTGTTTTACGTGTTCGTTATTTGTCTATAGATATCGTATTTGTGCGTATCCATTTAGATTTTGCATACTTGTTGTTTATAACGTGAAGGGTTTGTTTATTGTTTCTGAATTAATTACTAATGAAACAGCTGAATATCAGGCCAAATACAAAACAATGGGTAGGAGTATTTAGCTCAAAGTTTTAGTAACGTATTTTAGCGAAATATTTGTGAGAAATAAGATGATACCAATTAATATGTCACATATAATTACAATCAAGAATCAATACATTGGAGGAAGTAATCACTTTCGGGTTAATTATTGCATAACACGAGACATCACTTGAAAACGATAATGACTTAATTGATAGAGTGTTCAGATACCGCGTCGATGGACGTGGGTTTGAATCCGAGTAACTAAGTCGGAGATTTCGGTTTTTTTTATGTCATAGGAGGCTAACGAACGGGCGGTACACCTGATGTTAAGTGATCAACGCCCCAGCAACACCAAGGGAGTCGGAAGTGCGTTGCCAGCCTGTGTATGGGGGAAGGGGAAGGGAAAATGGTGGTAGTGGGGCGGGGAGGTGGGTATCCGACGCTCTCACTGACCGAACGAAACGCAACAATGCAAGCATTGGTACTCCACGTCGATTTTCTGTGAGAATGTGGTACTACGTCCTGCTGGAACCAGTACTAGCTTCAGCTAGCTAGTTTTAGGTCAAGGAAAATATAGTGATGACACCATAGCTTGGTGTTAGGGCTTTTTCTAAGCCCGCCTAGCTAGCTACCACACTCTAGTTGAAAATCTGTCGCCAAGCACCTATTGGGAGGTTCCGAGAGGCGAATTTGAGAGTCAGTCCCAGCTAGGTTTTGCGTGTTTAACATCTTAGACTACATCCTCAGTTAACATCAGGTGAGAATGCGTCTAAATTGTAAAAATATATATTCGTTTAATTTAATATGATTTCTTATTTTTCTATTACGTTAAATTAATCTTTGAAATTATTTATCTGTATCTGAACAATCTTCTGCCAATAGAACGTTAGATTATTCCCTATATAAGCTGTTTTTTTTTATAAGTTTTGATAATATATTTCACACATACAAAGTCTCTAGCTTATTTGATTGAAGAAGGCGTTACTTTTCGCGGATATCCATCATTAAATATTATAGTGGACGCTACTTTGCACTTCCGCCTGGAATTGATTGAACATAGGCTGTCGTTTATTTTCTTAAAGGAAGGTCTGTTACTCAAGTTTTACAAACCTTTTATTGGTTTTGAGAAAACACTACATTTTAAAACAAAAAATACTCCGACAAGTCCTCTATCTGTGTAAATAAAAGCCCCGTGTGAATCGATTCAGTTATATCGAAGTTAAACTGCAACATACACTAAATAAATCGATTTCATTTTTATGGATAAACGGGATAAAGTTTGTGAATATGTTTTCTGAAATTATATCTGTAAATATTAAACCGAATCTTAAATTTCATTATTATTAGATATAATTTATCGTTTTGAAATTCTGAAAGTTTTGCAAAACATATAACCAAGACGGTTGAATCGCATCGCATGAATTAGTGTTCGCACTAACACCGGCGTTTTATTTATGCGTCATGTTATACTTCAATAACACTGATTCTTAATATAACAGCTTTTTACGTACAGTAAAGCTTGTAAATACTTTAAAATATCGTAGTCTGATAATTATCTTTTCACTCTTCATTTCTTTTCTTTGATTATTGAATATTTTCTAACAAATATTCCTTGATACAATAATATAAATCTTGACCAAGTAGGCGATTAATTGCAGTGGTATTTAATCCTTGAATTTATATGAATAATCAACGGTCCGGTAACCAATGAAGAAATAAATGGATTTGTTACAACATACATTTCTAGGTTATATGCGTTAGGTAATTTTCTTATTAAACTAACAAAAATAACCAAAAATACTTCATATGTATAATATAAAAAGAAAATGTATATTAATATTCTTTATGTTACGTAATAAGGTCGTTATTGCAAAAAAAGACCTTTAATATCTTTTAAAACGTACTCAAACTCGCAATTCTGAAATTAAAATGTTGAAAATTGAATAAGAACAAGCGGATAGTCTCCCGTATACATAATTCATTGTTAACAGCCGGTAAATCCGTACCATGTACTGGAGATATATTTTTGGAAACGAAGACATAGAGTGTTACCAGATGAGAAAACAAAACTATTTATCGTATATTAGCTGACCCGGTCAGGCGTTGCTGTGGCTCAGTTATAATAATACGAAATATATAAGAAACGTAACAATAATCAACATTGACAATCATTTAATTTGTGATTAAAAATATTGAGGCCAATAATTGAATTATAATCCTATATCTTAATTTGGACTGAATTATACATAAGTGTCAACTTTCATGGAGATCGGAGTAGTTTCAGAGTTCATCGTGGACACACATTATGATACTGCATTTTTATATTTGAAAATATGTATTTTTATAAGTTTTAAAGTTACAAATTATTATGTAGACGGTGGAAAGCATGACTAATCTGCACAGGGTGTCAATGAATCACTAACGAATTAGCGACACCACCATGGATATAGTATGTTAATTTAACTTATTTATTAAACTATGAAAAATAATATCGTAATAGAACCTATATATCCATAACATGCTTTAATTTAGACGGATTTTAAGTTATTATTATTATTTTTATATCATAATAGTGTTCACTGATTTGTTGGGCTCACTTGGGCGCTTTGGCCCATATTAAAAATGGCCGCCAAATTGTAACACAGATTTAAAACCTTCAGTACTAGGGATCAAGCCTAGTCTTTTCGAGAACTTTACATAGAATCCACACATACAAAATATACCCATACTCAGAACAATAGTTTGTAGTTCATAGAAATAATATATTGTGTAAAGATGGAACTCACGACATTAAACCTGGTGGCAGCAGCAAGGCAATTCTCACATTATGTGGGTGAATAACAAATCGTTACATATTTTTTGTCCAAACCATTTTATTGTCTGAAATGTTTTCTTCAAATAATGCAATATATTTTTTAGTGTTTTTATTTATTAAAAAAAAAACGAAAAGTCAATTCGTAACCTTCCATTACTAAGTAAATATGAAAACATCACAAGATAATTAATTATATAATAACTATAAAGCATTCCAATTACAAAGATACACAAGGTACGCTCAATATTAAATAAATAAATAACGGTTCCATTGGAAATAACTCGGTGTAAACGTAGGTACGAATTTCGTAGCGGAAATGAAACGTACTCAGTAATTTATGACTCTACACGAACTCTCCGACGCCGGATATACCTAACACTTATCATTTACGCCCATCGGTGGGTAAACTCGAGAGTTTTTTATAATTATTCGAATGGAAAATATGAAAATTTTTAATGAATTTATTACTATCTCGTTTCAAGTATTTATTTATTTTGGGTCAACTATTTTTTCCATTGTCGCTTCATTTTTCCTTTCGAAAAATTATAGTTCTCGAGTCATGTAGAGAATATGGCAATAGGTTCGTTATTTACGCTTTCTTTTAGATAATGAGAAATAACTGATTATTTCTTAATAATTAATTGTGGTCGAGCCACGCTGAAGCTATTATTAGTTTCAGCATGATGGGGCCGGCTCGCCCGGGGTAGTACCACCCGCTCATAGAAAACCGACGTGAAGTGCATTGCATTGTTGCGTTTCGTTCGGTCAGTGAGAGCGCCAGAGGCCCCCCTCTCTTATCCCCCCTCACTCTCTTTCCCCCAAATACAGGCTGACAACCCACTTTCGACTCCCCCGGTGTTGTTAGTGTCTATGGACGGTGGTGATCACTTAACATCAGGTGACCCACAAGTTCGTTTGCCAGTTATGACATAAAAAAATAAAAAATAAACTGAAGAAATGTTTAACTCGAACTAGAACCTGCAAGCATTGTGTCGATATTCCACCGGTCAAACCACAAAAGCATCAGGATTTACCGTGTACTAAGATACGTAAGAATACCCGTGATGTATTTATATTGTAGACAACGGTCAAACTGAAACAACTCAAAATAATAATAAAACAAATAACTCAACAAGAAAAACTAATAACGCTTCGTGTAGAGTGAGCGCAAAGTGAAACCAACTCGAGAGTAGTTCAGCGTAGAGAGACCATAAATCTGTTCAGTGAACGGTCCATTACTCTGCCGTATACCCTACGTAGAGTTGTTTAGAGTCAGTGTAAATGAAACCCGAGGTTTTCATTAGAGAATTGGAAAGTACATTTACGTTTTCACTTTAAAATGTTCATCGTGTTTTGTGTTACTGTATTTTTGTATGTATTTTTCTAACGTAAATGCATACAATGACCAGTGAAATTAAAACAAATAAGTCGAGGCACTTATTAGGACTACCAACAGAAGTGAACACTCAAAACAATGGAATAACTAGGTTCTCTTTTGAATTTTTAAATTAATTGTCATATGAATGATTTAAATTTCACTATTTGTAAATTGAAACTATTATTACTACTCTGGTTTTCACATATACTGGCACTCCGAACAATAATTGTATACATTTTTATACAGTTCATTAGTCAATCAAACATAATTGGCTGCACAATCCCAATACAAAATATAAATATTAGATATACACAGGCTGCTATACTACACATAGCTAGTCTAACGCAAGCCGCGCAAACGTAGTACGATCGGTCACGCTTACCTAGCATGTCATAACGCGAAATCCTAAGTTTATCTCCTGCCAAATATGGCTCAACGCACCTAAATAAGTTGTCACTTCAAATATGTGTTTTTTTACGAGCACCGATATGTATATCATGGCTTCAACAATAAAGTGTTTGAATAAGTATCAATTAACAAATATATGTGAATAACTATTGTTTTTTTGTCGTTTATGAATACGTATCTCAAATCTATATATATTAATGTTATGTCAAGCTAGTTTGGGTGTCAAAAGGCTACTATAGTGTGGACCAATATGTGAACGACGGTGATGTATGGAACTTTCTCTCTCTTTATGCATCCACTAAAAACGATTCTAAAGTGTAATGTATTCTAAATATCTATGATTTAAGCAGGTTTTTGTAGGTGGTAGAGCCACGCCGAAGCTATTACGGGTTTCAGCATAAATGGGTCGGCTCGCCCGAGGATGACCACCCGACCCACAGATAACCAACGTGAAGTAATAGTGCTTTCATTGTTGCGTTTCGTTCAGTGAGGGCGCCGGAGGCAACCCCCTCCAATATCTCCCCACCTGTCCGCCACCCTCCCCCAAACAAAGGATGGCAACGCACTTGCAACTCATCTGCTATGGCTAGTGTCTATGGACGGCGGTGATGACTTAAGATTAACATCAGGTGACCCGCCTGTTTTTTTGCTTCCAATGACATAAAAAAAGGAAAACCAGATCGAGTTTCTTGCCGATGCTTATCGATGACTGGATTGTTTTCCGAACCGGTGTTAGTTTTAAAATTCATAAGCGACGTCTTTGGGCTTAAATGGAATAAAGGATTTTTGATTTTGTTTTTTTTTTTTAAATAAAATTGAAGAGTATGTGCTTTACCCCAACTTGGTTCAGAAACGTCTGTATCAATTTTATCGAGATTTTTAATAGGAGTTTTAGGATTTTTCAGACTATAACAAACTGCATATCATTAAGCATTTCCATAATAGTTAAGCAGTTACGACTAAACACAGATAGGGTAATTAATACCAGAGGGTGCCAAATTATTTTAGACAAAATGCGTAATTTTCGTGATATAACAACACTATTAAAAATAACTATAAATTGTAGTGGTTTAGTGGTTTGACTGAATATCATTCCCAAGTCGGCAGGTTCGAATCTCAGCATGTACAAACTATCTTTTAGGAATTTGCATACATTTACTAATTAATATTGGCAACACTATCGGCTGATGGTGAAGGAAATATCGCGAGGAAACCTGAAAAATGTTCTTCTAATACTACTGTACGTGAGAAAATATAGAACTGTGGATTTTGAGTTTGAAATCGCCAGTACGTCGTGGGCTGGCGTCACGCGTCTTGATTATGCCCACACCTTTTTTTTGGGAATATGCCTATGGCTTGCAGTGGGTCTCCTACAGGCTGATAATGATGGTGATTACCACGAGAATGAAGCTGCAGTAACAAGCTAGTATTTTAATAAGGATCTCATCAAACTCGTGACATTCGATTGGTTACACAACTTTATTTTATACACGCGTTTCATTTTCTCATACAAAGTTCCGATTTAATTGATCGTCGCATTTTTAATTATACCAAAATGCTTAAAACGAAACTTGTTTTTATGTAAATTACGTTAAAAGAATCAACAATTTTCGACATTCGTTAACAAATGTCGTAAACACGATAAAACAGCGTTAAATTGTTTAATTAACAGCAATTATCGTTGTGGGACGCGGCCGAGCCGAGTCGTCCGATACGAAATTATATAATCTCCCGATCCCGTTGCGTTTTTGTTATTAAGATCGACGTGAGAAGTTACAACCTTGTCGTGTGGTCCAATGTAAAAGAATTAGCGGGTTTATGTTTTAAAATATAATATTAAGTTATAAAATATTTTTATTTCATATAAAGTTTTATGTAATTCGACAATAATTTATTATTTTGTTAAACGTTGAATGTTGTTGAAAATCTTTTGATAAAATGCAATAATTTTATTATATGCCACACCTTTACTAATAATTTATAGTCAGAGCGACTATTTTAATAGGTGGTAATAGACAATGAATGTTTTATTTAATTTAATTTAATGTAATGTACTTTTAACATATTATTCACAAAGTTTATAGTTCTGCACTGCTTGTTTATGTAAATTTGAAGTATGTAAAAAATCAGTCTTCCGTGCTCGTAATGCATTTAAAAAGAAGTACAAAGTGTTTTTTTTCGTATTTCTATATATAAAAAAGAACTTGTAATTCATAATAAAAATATAAATCTGTTATATACAAATAATTAAAGAAATAAGAATAAAGAGAGGTAAAATATTTTGTCTCTTTCGGTAACTACAAAGCAACTGGCACTGATTTGTGTATTTGTTTAATCGGTTTCTCATTGAAACTTTTATAGATTTCTTACAGACTTAAACAATTTATCATTTGATTTGATCATTGTAATATTATATAATTCTTTATGTGATCATTTATAATTATTTGTATTACTTCATATTTTAATTTTTAACTTGTTGATTATTTAAATTATATTATGCACTAATAATTTTTATATGCATGCCATTATTGCCTGTAAATAGTGTCATATCTAGCAAAAATGTTGAACTGTACTTCGTACTGTACTTTAATAACATTTAACCTTTAATATTAACATTTAATAACATGTAACCTAAATAAATAAATAAAATTTCTTATTCTCTTTAAATTCATGGTTATCCCCTAACGATACATATCGTCTTCCATAAAGCGGATCTTCATCAGAAGCTAGTTTTAGTATATATGTATATCTTATTCGTTGCTACACAAGTTACTGTCGTAAACTAATTAAAAACCGCTCGCCACTCTAAACATGGACCGAAGAAAATTGCGCAACATACCCGATGTCGTTTAATTGAATCAGTTGGAAAACTTTTTGGCAGCTTTGTTGAGACGTCGCGTTTTATAAATTGTTATTGACGTCGATTGTTACGTTATTAAAGTTATTTTGTTAAATGCGGGTACGTTATTAATTTGTCTTAAACAGGATATCGGTTTTGATGTAAACATTTTACATTAATTCTATTGGTATTTGATATTTTTCGTTTTTGAAGTGAAAAGTTCTTTAGCCTCGTTGAACGATTTTTGGTTGAGGAAAAGCTTATGGATTCGCATTATCGATGATCTTCGTGACGTGACGTATTACACTTGAGTCAGTCTAGCGACGCTTAGTATAGCGACATCTCTACATATAAAATTGATATTGTATATTGAGCTTATGCAGTCTATCATATTTTTTTACTCTCCGAGTATCAATAGATGTATAAATCCTAACAATGTTCCTGATTTCAGTTTACAAATTATGAAATTTAAATAAATCAGACTATAATTGACTTGATTTGAAAATTTTTGAGAAACTCAAAAAAGAACGCAGTCTGCCTTGACTTTTTTTTATATTAACATGCATTATTACTATTCACCGTACTGACACATTACTTACATAATCATATTTTGTTCAGGTATCGCGATCACATTCTTATAACTCACTATCGTTAATTGTGTTATTTGCGATACGGTTTGTAACTGCAATAAATAGTTAACATAGTCACTTAAAAAAAAAACTTTAATTTTGTAATAACGTACATTCTTTCACATAGTATAGATATGACATATATGTATTTTGGTAACAATTCAGCAGATTACTTCTAAATTATTTAAATCACTCAATCCTTTATTAACTTAGACCATAGTCGAGGTTGAATTTATTACCTTAAAACTATGAAACAAATCTGTTTATTGGAAATCAATCAATTTCATTCCAAGCTTAATAATTTATTTTACTATAATTAAATTATATCTAGGCGATCGTTGTACTGTCCTTAAACTTTGCAGTGAAACCATAACATAGTAGAAGAATGCTTTTTCTAGTGCCCGCCTGGCCTTTTTAAGCCCCTTAAGTAGAAATTTTGTCGCCAAGCATCTAACAATGTATTCTGGCATCTACACTTGAAAGTCAGTCTGCGTCGAGGTTTTGAATATACCGTCTTAAGCCAATTCATCATTTGAGACAAAATGATACTGTGTTCATAACCTATAAATCTATGAAGTATTAAACAAAATTATCTTTAATTTTGTCACAAATGTTTAGATTACTCTTCAGTTACTTACCAATAAGCTGAACGTTTCTAACTCCGTTTACTAATAAAATAAGTTTACTAAAAAAATAAAATAAGCCTAAATATTTTGAAAATTATCGCAGACCTCAAGAAGCCTTTTGCGGTATCACCAAGCGCCGCCTCTGTGGAAGCAGGGTCAGCGGCGACACTCCGTTGTTCACCACCAGCCGCAGCCCCACCTCCCCGCATCTCCTGGCTCAAACACGGATCTCCCTTGCAGCAAGACCACAATGTCCTCATTTCAGCTGAAGGAAACCTTCTAATATCCAGAGCAACATTGCAAGTTAGTATATTGTATATTAAAATAGATTGTTAGAATTATCAATATATTAATTTGCAGATGATATCATTCTTATAGTTGGTAGGTTGACACTAAGTTTCCCTAATTCAGTCTGTGGCCATTTGTAACTTTTTCTCTCATTTAATACACATAGTAATTAATGGGTTATTGGTAAAACTAAAAATGCGGATTTAGAAATAGTAACTGAAGGATATACGGAAAATCACTGAAATGGCATTAAAATAATAGATTGAACGAGTGAATACAATAACATTAAAATCAATTTGGCATTGGTCTTCTAAACAAATTTTAAAACAGATCATTATCATCCCATCTTCATAATTCATCAAATTGTAATCGCATTTCTTAATGGAATACAGAGGAATATAAGCCTACTAAAAATTAAAGAGAATTATAGAAATTCCTTTAGTAAGTTTGATCGACTCTCATGTGGATATTATTTAATTTATTCCATGATTTGTTCACATAAAGATAAAAGCTCTTAATGGGTAGCGCATGCATTGAATAGAGCTGAACATCTGGCGTGCAAGTGCAACATCCTTGTAACCACTAAGTCATGTGTAACCACACATAGTGCTTACTTAACTATAAGTTCATTAAGTGATATTTATAGATTATCGGTTATTAATGATCAGCACCCATTACCAAAATTAAACGGAAAACCTAAACAAAGTTTCGTTCCCCTAATTTACAAATGAAATCAGAAATGGATTATAATATAAATTTGACTCATTGTGTTGTATTTATTTTGCAAGTCTCTTATTACAAAGTTTCATAATTTCCATTTAACTATTGTTAAAGCGAATGGAATCAGTGCTGTGTTACATTTCAGTTTTATCCACTTTGTAAATTAGGAAATGTCACATTTCTAAATAACTTTTACTTGTATCGTATACAAGAATTTAGCAATGGAAACAAAGAGTATTAACAAACTCAATAAGTACAAAGTCTGGCGTTTACTTCCTAAGCCTTGCCACATATTTGTAAACGTTCGTCAATCTTTCCAAACGACATGGGAACATACGCCAGATGCGTTAATAATATCAAGTACTCATTTTAATAAAATAATTTAATGGCCTATAAATATCGTATAAAACATTACAACCCCATGAACGGAGACCACAGATCCAAACAATGATTAAGGGCATTAAGTGCCCGGGCATTACTTTAAAACACATGTCAATATTACGTCAACTTTAGACTAACGCATGGTTTCTATAAATTATGTTTATAGCGTGGTCCATTTAAGGGAAAGGCATTGAGAGGTTTACCTACAACAATCGGACAACAGTCCAAAGATAATTTATTATCTGCATACGTTCAATAGTACTGTGATAATATTGTGGAACATGCAATGAGTTTTACACTTCATTAAAATTCTTCTACAAAGTGTCAGGACCCGTAATCATGTCCTGTGGCGAATTATTTATTTTCACATTTGTAGACTGCGTCTAATTATTCGTGCGTTACTGACGTATATTAATTGCTACAGAAGTCGCTGTCGACTCGCGTCGTCCTTTTATAGCAGTCAAGTCTCACCTTACAAAGGAACCAGCAATCTTATTTGCTAATTTAAACCCATTGGAACCAAAGTACTTTCATTTGTATGAATTCTTATATATTTCAAAACAGAAATAATAATATTTGCATAAATATATTCGACTATTGGATAAAGTTAGTTTTTATCTTCGAGTAAAGATGTTAGTGTAATTGGCAGCGACGTAGATAAACTTGTATGTAATTTTGTAATAACCCAACAAGAAGATTTTACTACGGGGATTCATAAAGTAATAACATTAACGTAACCAGGGCCTTTTCTAGTGGTCACAGGGCTATCGATCACTATTAAGCTTAAAATAGATGACTTACCGTTTTCCTATCTTTAATTACGTCCGGTTCGATTTAGTCCAACGTTGTTCTATTAGTTAATTTAGTCGATATTTATGTAATCGTAGAATCATCGACACACATGCAACTTTGTTTCAAAATCAGCCACAGTGCTGACTTTTTTACTATCTATATTGTACTCTACCAGGCTTAATCAATCCTGATCAACTGCCACGTAATAACTATTATTTTAATCAGAATATAGACCTACTAGATCGGGAGTTATCGAATGATGATGGAAGTTATAATATCTCATTATATCTAAGGATGGTATTTATTTTGCCTATGTTATGTCACTAAGTCTTGATGGAATGGAAATTAATAGGACTCAAACATATTATCCCCAAAAATACCAGTGACGATTACATTAATTAGGAAATTTCCAACACCTCCAAATATCGTGTTACGCGACCACAGCGTGCGACTTCACTGTCAGCAATTAATACATGTCTGGTTACTACCTTCTAATTAGTGAACGCTGTGTACCAGAAACCGGAGATGTAATGAGTTGTTTGTGATTGTACCTCGCATGTGTTGCTGATGTTCTGTATTTAAATATTTATTTTATCAATTGCCAGTAATACATTTTGCTAATTGGTACAAGACTCGCTTTTGACTCAATCAATCAATTAAGTCATTAAATAATTGACATTCAGTTAAAATATGGTTTTAAACATAAGCAACAACTTCAGCGTCGACCCAAAAAAATACCATGATTCTTAGCTACATGCTGGGCTTTGAGAATATTTCTTTAGTATACATCAAATTTCCTCGAGGACTTTTTTTAAGTTAGCCACTATTACGTGGTCAAGGAGAGGCTTTTAAAAGAACAGATTTTGTCTATACCATACCCCAACGAATTATATTCAGAACAGAATACATATAGTTCATGGTACACGTTAAACCTAGCCAAAAGAGTTAATTATTTGATGGTTTGTGAATTGCAAGGCTTACATTCTTCTTACGCTTTGCCAAATACGTATGATTGGAGATATTTGTACGTATCGTCCTACAATTAGGACAATTCGTCCTAGGACAATTGCAATAACATACAATTCGTCATCACGCATAATTATAATTGCTGAGTGAACAGTCGTAATTATAATACGATGGAAAGGTTGCTGCTAAAAACTGTCCATTCACACAAAAATAATAAAAATTATGAGAAAAAACTTACTACCAATTTTGTAGTAAACTTAGGAGAGTAATATTTCACAGCGCTCCAGAAGCAAAACATTTTAAACTTCAGAGAACATTCATTATACCAGCGAAAAAACCATTAATTTCGAGCCACAAAGCAAAGAGACAGCGTATTACTTATCGCTGTGTCAAATTTATTCCTTCCGTTATTATCTTATATACGAAATACGGTGAGGTGGGTATAAATCCACTTCTTTGTGAAATACAAAAGATTATGAAAAATAAAAGAAATACTTTTTTAGCAATAACTAAATTTCAAACACTAAAATAGTTGATCGATGAAAAAGTTATTTTGCGAAAATCCATCGCAATGATTTGATTGGATGTTACTTTGCACTTCCGATTGGAATTGATTGGTTTCTATTACAGCTCACGGAATTACACGTGTTTCACTATTTCACAGAGCATCCTCAAATCGAATCTCATTGTTTTGATGCTATCCCGTGAAGTTATGAGAGGTGTGACAACAGGCCAATCAATTCCAGGCAGATGTGCAAAGTAACATCGAATCAAGTACTTGCACGAAATAAAAAAACACGAAATGTTTTTTTTAATATTTGTGATACATTATTTATTCACAGTAACATAATATTGGATTCAGACTGTTATATATTTGAAAATTAAAAACAATTTAAGTAATGAATTATATTTCTCAATTACATGAATGAGCGACGTAACCTTGCTTCTGGTGATTTAAAGTATGCTTTATATTATGAAATTTATATTTTAAATATTGTATTCGCATCAATAAATAGGCATTTATTAATTGAAGTAATTGATACAATCATTTTGTTATCAGGATATGGCGAACTATAGTTGCGTGGCGGAAAATATTGCTGGGAAGAGAGTGTCCGAGCCAGCGTTACTGACTGTTTACGGTAAGCTATTTAAAGTTTTTTTTTTTTATCTTAATTTTAGCAATCAGTCTTCCTCCTTATTAAGGAGCAGTTTGTGCGTACGACGTCCTTTCCGAAAAAATGGATTTCATACTGGTTAACGTCACCAGTCTATTATTTTTCAATTCATTTTTTCGTATTACTAATTAAGTATTCAATGGGTTAAACTACACCATTACTGGCGTAATAATAATAATTATATGCTATATAAATACTACTATAATTGTATTTATATCTATCGATAAAATTCTCGGCAAACCGTTTGTAAGATTATCCTGAACAAACGCACACTTCAGTTCTATGCGTGTTTATATTAAATCGCGTAGGAAATGGAATATTTTGCTTTCACCTAAAACGTTTATAGAGATCTAGCAATGTACTTGAGTTAAAATAACTATGAAATACTTTCGACCATCTGTGACATATGAAATAATATTATAAAAAAGTGTTTTTGTAACTAAGTATATCGTTCAAATACTGTGGCCACACCTTGACTTGTATTTGTTTTATTATCGACTCAAAACTTAAGTTATAATGTAATTTCTAAAAACGTTATTTATAATTTTTATGGGCATGCAATATTTCATCATATACCGTTAAGAATGATTTTTTCGTGATATTACTTTTTTCTACCCCTAAAAATTGAATTGAATGGTGGTAGAGCCACGCTGAAACTATTATTCGTTTCAGCATGAATGGGTCGGCTCGCCCGGGGTAGTACCACCCTCTCATAGAAAACCGACGTGAAGTAACAGTGCTTGCATTGTTGCGTTTCGTTCGGTCAGTGAGAACGCCGGAGACCCACCTGTCCTCCCCTCTTCTCTCTTCTCTCTCCTCTCCCTTTCCCTCCCCTAACCCTTCCCTCTAAAAGATGGCAACGCACTTGCGACTCCTCTGGTGTTGTTAGTGTCCATGGACGGTGGTGATCACTTAACAGCAGGTGACCCACCTGTTCGTTTGCCACCTATGACATAAAAAAAAATTAATGACGATTCTTATAGCTTGTAATTCAAGCTTATAATGTAATACAAGACTATATAGTACCCGTGTTCAAAATGTTATGATAGTCCGTCAAACCGTTATTAAGTTAAATGCCATAAATACCAACAGACAGTCAAGATAACACATGTCTATCATAAATTTAAAAAAATAATATAAATATACAGGCAAAACTACATATTTATTAACACAGATTGATGCTTCGGTCTATCCACCTACACTAGAACGAATAGCAGGCGTAAATGGACAGTCATTATTATAGTGTATTCACGTTTGACCTCAGTAAAGTGCTAAGTACAACTTCCCGTCAAATTACAGTCTGAAACCGATCAGACAAAGTAACAGCGAAATGAGGCTTTTCATTATTTCACATACAATTTGTAAGACAAGCGTACATTTAAACATCATTTCACCCTCACTTATTCCTAATAACCATCTTCATGCCGAGATCAAAGGCCAGGCGCCGATGATTCGCAATTATATTATGCGCGGGCGCATGGGAGGTTATTCTAAAAGCGTTTTTCTTCAAAAAAAAGAAGTTTTTAAGTATATTTTGTATGATGTAATGGACACGAATGCGTGTGCAATTTTTTTAAATAAGTACCTTATGGTAAATATGTAATTTAAAGTTAATACTTTTTTTTTAGTAAAATACAATCTTGTAGTATACATTTTAAAATATGCGGTCGTAAATACATGTATTTGATATTTTCCATAGGATTTTTATTGTTTTTATACGGTATAAGTTATGTAATTTTATGAATTACTATAGTGCTAAAATAAATTTGAATGAAATAAGTTCGTAAATAAAAGTTAAGTTTTTATTATCTGCAGTTTTGCCAATAGATAATGAAATATGTTTCATAGGGTGAGCCAAGAAAACTAACCTATCGAAGTTATAGGTTAAAATGAATCTATTTACCGAAAGAAAAATGTCTGCGGAAGGCTGAATTTTTAGCTCAATTTTAAAAGGTGTCGGTGAGCAGTCAAAGTTTTCCATTTAAATAACACTTAAAAAATCTTTTTTCATTAATAGTTTAAACCATACGAGCTAAGATTTTTTACATCACATATTCTTGTAGAGTATAAAATTTCCTTTGTTTCATCATTTTGTTTACCGTATGCGAATTGTTTTATTTAAAAGTAAATATTGTGCGAAAATGAACGAATATTTTATATCCAATATTGATTTAATGTCGTACATATTTGTAAATTCTTTTCAAACATATAATGTAACTAGCGCTCGTGACTGCTCAAGTGACCTACAAATTTGTTGTTTTTATTTTTAATATTATATTTTTTCTATAGCATTTACAACATGACCTTTGTATGTCAAAGCAGTAATTATAGTTTAAAAGTAATAGATACAACATATGGTCTTGAATTAAGATGCTGCCGACTTATTTGTCAGTCCGGTGAAGTTGGGAAGGCACATCAGGCCAATAGCTTTAGTCAATTCGGAAAAAAAATGACATTTTTAGTATATTTATTGCATAATATAACGCAATATTATAAGGTTACAATATTTAATCATAATAAAATGCAACGGAACTCACCGGTATTATTGAATACCTCCATAACGTTTCCAAATAAGACAAAAACGTGGTGAAAAAATATGTTGTATGATTTAACAGACGGGTAATTCCCAAGTCACAAACACAACATATAAATATATAGTACACAATTATGAATTGTAAACCGAGTTTACTTAAATGCAGTTTATTCAAAAACAAACATAATTGGGTAAATATTAAATCAATATTATTTGGTGTAGAATAACCCACCCCAGTCCATATTCGCCCACGCGCAGTTCTGGCGCCCAACCGATAGCAATCACCACCTATGACTTCGCACGTACGAAAATTATGATTTCCAGTTTGCACCGTGCAATAAGAAAATGACTAATTTCGTGTGTCATATTTAACAATATGAATCATCTGAAATGTATAAGAGCTACTTAATTTTACTGTCATAACTGCTAAACTTTGAACAAGTTATATGTTATCTTTACATATTATTAAAGGAAATATCTGTCTGCCATTTAATGTAGTCATAACTGGACAAACACTAAACCAATTTACGTGATTGATTTTTGAAATGAAAACTACTTGAGGCGCGTTGAGCTGTATTTTTGGCAGGAGATAAATTTATAATTTCGCGTCATGACATGCTAGTAAGCGTGACACCCGCATTGCGTGTACGCGGCTTGCGTAGGGCTAGCGACGTGTGATGAATCATACGTTTGATTAATTAATAAACTGTATAAAAAGTATATAATTATTATCCTGAGTGCCAATACATGTGAAAGAGAGGCTAATAATAATAATATCAATTTACAAATTTAAATAATCCACACTACAATTAATTAAAGAATTCAAAAGAAAACACAGTTATTTCATTGTTTTGAGTTTTCACTTCTGCGGCAGTCCTTACAACTGCCTCGACTTTTTTTTTGTTTAAAATATATTGCTGAGATAATAAACAATGCAAAAGAATTCGTGAGTATCAACCAGTGATAGAATAAAAAAGAAAAAACAAAGTCCGAACTTCGCTCTGATGTAACACACATGTACCTATACAACGTCACTGAAAGGTTATCTCCTCACGTTATGGACATGACTTATGGTAAAAAAATATAATAGCTTTACGGTCCCACCGATTATTTTTATTATAGACCTTTGAATTCCTATTGTGTCTTTGTCTCCGTAACCGTGGCACTTACGTGCAAATTGGGCCATATATCGTCATTATCATGAAGCCGTGGGCGGGTGTCGTCTACAGCGCTTTTATTGCTTCACACAATTTTATAATAGCCACAATTGTCGATTGAAAAGCGCTGTTCATTACTGCGGACAGCCCTTCAAAGAGTCACTTATCAATTTCTTTTAGTGATAGATTTCACGTAAATACCGAAGCTTTTGATAATGTTATTATACAGTTATTACAGCAGTACAGTTTAAATAATATTATATAACTTTATTTATCTTAAAATGCGCGTCTAAAAGCAATGTACTGTCTTATATATTCTATAACTTTAATAATACTCAAGAGAATATGGCAGAGAAATTAAGAAGTAATCGCCTAGCCCGATATAATGTATATAGTGGTCGATCAATAAAATCAATAACGGTGTTAGTACAAAAAAGTTAAATACGTATTAAATCCTGGCTTTAAAAAAGTCTCATATTAAATGCACCGCGGTCGCTGATTGTTCACCATCTTGCTCTTTTGTCTCGCTTTGGTTACGTTAGGTTAGACTTGTGAAAAAAGGATAACGCGAACTTGCCTCGGTCGAGCGCGGTGCATTTATTATGAAACCTTTTTAAACGAAGTATTTAATACGTATTTAACTTTTTTGTAATAACACGGTAAGAGTTTTTTAGGTAATATTGTTAGGTTTTACAACAAAGTCCCAAAGCATATTACTTGCCGGACACTACGTTTATGCTCCACGTCAAGCGGGTTTTGGTGTCAAAAGGCTATTATAGAGTGGATCAAAATGTGAACAACGGTGATGTCTGGAACTGACTCCAGAGTGGCTCTCTCTGTGCATCCACTAAAAACGGACGTGTAATGCATTAATTTAAATATCATATATATGTTACAAAAATAAACCCGACCAAGTTTCGTGCCAGTTCTTCTCGATGACCGAGTTGTTTTCAGAATCAGTGGTAGTTTTCACGTTCATAAGCTCCATCTTAGGGCTTAAATTGAATAAAGTATGTTTGATTTTGATTTTTTGAGTCGTATTATAAGGAAAGATTGATATAAAAAGTGTTAAGTATCAAAGTGGATGGATATAGAGGTAGAGAAGAACCGATTAAATTATAAATGGATGGCGTAAAGAATGATATGTGTATAAAAGTTGAGAATATTACGTTGGTTCATAGAAGAGGAAAGAAGGGGAAAACGTATTGCGCCAACTCTACTTAAGATCAAGAAAGGTATAGGGCACGTTTTGAAAATTAATTTGAACGATTTTCGACATAAGATGAAATATTATCAATCGGCGTGGATTCGAATTTAACTCTCAGTAAGTTTTTAAGAAAGACAAATATTGTACTAATGCTTTGATAATATAACATTCCCTAGCTTCAAGAAATGAAAATCTTCTCCGCAAGCATCTATTGATGTATTCCGGTATTTGTTCTTGACTACTACTAGATATTTTAGACTTCAGTATAATTCCCACTATAACTCTACCTAACATTAAGTATAACTATTTTTAAAAAAATCTAGCAAATAGTACATACCAAAATAAAAGTCCAAATTATAGTCGAATATAATTTCTACCTCCGCCATTACTATATTAGGAATTTTGTTAAAATAAACTGTACTTTGAATGAGTTAATAACATACGACTAACGCGTAATCAATTCTTATTAAATGTTGGCACAGTATTCTATGTAACAGTATGTCAACTTTGATTCTAAATTATAATTGTATACATCGTAATTATTATGAAAGCCAAAAGGGGTTGTAGTCCGGTGAAGCTGTGAAGACCCTGCCGGGTCAATAGCGTAGTCAGTTCGAGAAAAAAATAAATCAAAAGGGGTATATTTAAGAGTAGTCAATTTTGAAATATCTCTAAATCGAGGTCACAAAATACTTGTAAGATTTTTATACACAATTTTAATTCATCATGCAGTTGCTGTGTTATTCATAAGGTTGCGTAATATGTCCCTATATTTTATAAAATCGAAACATAGTGACAACTAACAAAATATCGCTTGGTTTACGTAAACAAGGGAAATGGATGGAAAATAGTGCTACAAAAATGACTAAATGCCATTGTCACATCAAAGTTTTACAGAAAAGTCATAAAGTGTTCGTATAACTGTTCGCACGCCCATAAGAAAGTGCACGGAGTTTTTGCGGGATCTTGAAATGTCATGTAGTATATTTTATATTTCATTCATAATCTTGTGTTATTTGCCTCTGTATTTTGTAAAATTGGTGGTATTTTACGTTATACAGTGTGGTTATTGTGCATAAGTGAAGTGGGTGAGAAACATGGAGCATGAACTTTGACTCGCCACAAATCTCCCTGGAAAGTTCTAACAAGGCGGTCACCATCTTGTTAGTTCATTGAAATGATCACAATTTTTAATAACAATACCTACTCGACAATGGCAGTAATCATTTCCTAGAAGATCTATAGCCAAAGATAAAATAAAGAAGAAATTAGTGCGAGGAGTCCCTCCGCGCGGAAGAAGTGAAACTTCGTAATGTGGAAATGAAAATAGGAAGGGGTAGAAATTGATTTTTAGTGAAATGATATTGTTTCTTTAAGACAAACTTTATTAACATTGCTTACAATTCACAATTGATCGCATCTTTTAATTATAATTTTCGAATGAAGAAATATCCAATTCTATAACATTTACAATGGGAATATGATAACTAAAGTAAGATACGAAATGTTTCATTATTTGTCTCCCCCTGTCTCTTTCTATTCCCCCTCCTCCATGTTAAACGTTTAACACAACCTTGTTGGAAGAGGTGTTAGAAGATTCACTTTAAAAAAAATGCACACTATAACTAGTATGAAACGTTGCCTTACCGTTTACACTCTATACACGCTTAAAGAAAATTTTTAACCCACGTGTGGTCAATAAAATTAAAATCGTAGTTTCCAATCAGAGACGATTATATTTGGCAGGTTAAATAATTACCTCTTTTTTATTATTTATTCAAATCTGAATAATTTATGTGCATTCGTTAATTGATTTCGAAATTGACTTATCATACGAATTGACGGGAAAAGATATGAACCGTGGAAGTGTGAGAAATGGACGGTATTAAGTTTTACTGGCGTGAAGGTGCTAGAAATTATATTTGAAAGTCAAATCGAAACCGAGTGTTATATTTCATTTATAAATTTATTTTTACTGTCCCTCTCTAGTGGTTTCGAACGCATCGCGAGGATTATAATGTGCATTCTGTGAAGTTATTTTAAACGTATATAATATGAATTGATGCGATAATAGCTTAGTCGATATCATATTCGGACACCGAGTCGTTTGACGTAGGGTTGAATCCTGGCAACAAGTCAAAGCTTTCTGTAAAGAAATACATCGATATGAAACCACAGCATGGTGGTAGGGATTTTTCTAACTCCGCCTGACTAATTACCAACCTTATGTTGCACTTAGACCTTTTTTAAGCAAGTATTCAATACGTATTTAACTTTTTTGTAATAACACCAATGAAGTATATTTGACATATGACATAAAATTTAAATAATTCACCGTATATTATATTCATATTACATTAGAGTTACCTGCGGCTCCGCTCGCATATATTATTTGTTGTAATAGATATTCGAGGTATAGTAAAATTGCGTTTTTTTTGTGTTCAGATAGCTACGACAATGTTTGTATACGTACGTATACGTTGGTATACTATAGTTTGTAGTGGTAAGTTATTGTAAAATTAATGGCATAAAAATGTTCCTTATAATAAGACACATATGTATGCCATTTTTTCTTGTGATCGATGAGTATTAAGACTTTGTCGATATCAAATATAGTAAAAATTTTTAAATACTTAATTAAAATGCAAAGGTGATATTAAAAATATCACTAATCGGAAGTAGTAATTCGTATGGCTAATGGGGTTCTTATAAATCATTAAATTCAAAAATTCGCGGGGTGGTAGGGTTTTACAGCCTGACTGGGTTGCAACCACCATGTATATGGCGAAAAAGCCCATCATAGTGATTCGCTGCGGGGTGGTAGGGTTTTACAGCCTGACTGGGTCGCAACCGCCATGTATATGGCGAAAAAGCCCGTCATAGTGATTCGCTTCTGCGGGTCGCGTTTCGGGATCAGCCTGTGCATATCCAGCTATTCGCAGGCCGGCATGACAGCGGCGACCGGCGATGGATACTGTGTCACTCGGTGGTCGCCATTGTTTTTAGATTGTACTGTGCTTACCATTAGGCACATTGCAGTCATTATGTTGTGCTACAATAAAAATAAAATTACTACCCAAGATTACTTGAGATTTTGTATATAAAAAAAATGGTATGATTGTATTTTAAAAAAAGAACAGTAAATAGTCTATACACATCACTAGGTGATCAACGTCGTAAATTTCGATTTACGAATTTAATTTCGAAAAGAAATTCCGAAAATTCCAAATTTCAAATATGTTTAGTTTTTACAAGAAGTAGATATAACTGGCCATAAAAAAAAATATCCGATAGGAAATATATATAAGGGTTGTTGAGGTATGTATGCTTGGTACACATATATGTTTCAACAACTCATATATGTATGAATAGTTAGCTTAGCTTAGGTTAGCTCAGATAGGTCGTGAATTGCATGTATCAGGCAACAGCCAAAGCCGAGGTGTGCCGCGCACCCTTGGGCTAGTTGTCAAAATAACATCGGCTGAGTGCCTTAAGCGCTCGCCTTAGTAGTCCGGTGAAGCTGTTAAGACCTCGCTTGGTCAATAGCGTAGTCAGTTTGAAAAAAAAAATCACCAAATAAACATCTTAGAAGAAAAAACCGTATGTTTACATTCAATTATGCAATTAGGCAGAATATCAACAAATTTCAAAACCTCACTTTTTTCGTTATTCGCTTCACGTGAAATGCATTAATTGTTAAATATTAATAGCGAAGCGACACTCAAACAAAATTATTAAACAATGTAATGTAAAAATAACAAAATATGTACACTTTGTATGCACTTTCAGTGAAGTTTATGCCCTAAGTTATGCGACTGTCCGCCATTAAGCGTAATTTAACTAAACCGACCACAGAATACGTTTGCATAATTGCTATAGGAACGTATTACAAGTAGCGCTGCGATAAATTATTATGTCATTCTCGCTTGAATATACATGAATTTCAACTCGCAAATCTGCCGCTTACACAATATTTATCGCCCCCTTTTTATATAAGGGCAGTACAAACTGCACCATATAGGTATAATGTTAAATTGAACGCAATCGCCAAATAATGGCGAAGATCTAAAGAGTTACATGATGGTAACCATTCCATGGCGAGCAAACACCCTACCCTATTATAACTTGTGTTTTTACTATTCATAATAAGTTAAATTTTAATCGTTCATATAACATTTTCTTTATTTCTAATTTTTATACACCAAGGACGATGTTTAAATTTCTCCGTTCATTTCATTTTACATGTCCAAAATTTAAAGATCTAAAAAAATAACTTAAACTGTTAGGAACGGCTGAAACTGAAATTATCGTATTATGAAATATAGCCACTCAATTAGTATATGTCTTTAATCAAATATCTTTATTAGGAGCCACTGAATCACTGAATCCATGTCACACTGACCGTGTTGCCAGTCTCTCTTCGATCATTATCCACTTGTAATATTAAAGTTTTTTATACAACATACTCTACATAAGACTTGAGAATTCCTATCACAGAGGTATTATTGAAACTAATTAATGCAATTTTAAAAATATCGTCATAGAAACTATCAATAGTAATTATGACTTCATATATTGGCCTAAGTCATTCTCTTATGAATATGGAAGATGCAAAATATAATTACCATAGATTCTCAAACTTATATCACCCATTTTACATTAAAATGAACTGTAAATAATATACTACAACTTAGTTACTATAAACATGAGACACGACCTGACATAGCACTCGAGTTAAGAAAGTCTTTAGAAATAAAATAAAAACAGGGTACGATTAAGAAATAAAATTGATGCAAACTTAACAAAAGTACAGTTTGATACGGAAATTGGAATTCTTTCGAACTGGTAAATATGTCAGTTTTAGATATACATAAATATATGATGAGAACATGTCTGTTCGTATTTGTAGTGCAACCTTGGTTTTGAGCGTTGCGTCATACATATAATGTAACCTGTGCGTGATTGTTGTTAATTTATATTGTAAATATTTATAAATTAATGTAGCATGAAAATGTGTTTATCTAGAATACTGATGCGGGTATCATTGTAAAGTAATTGGGAAGTATTTATTACAAGGAGCCTAAGAGAAACAAAAAATATTACACTTACACACAATACATGTAAAAATAGGTATTACACTGAAATAAGCCAAAAAATTTAAGTTGTCGTCTCATGTGAGTCAAAGATATGCGCTGAATTATAAAACACACAAATCAAAGGAAAGCTCACATGTAACAGAATTTAAATAACCTACAGATTCCAGTGCCAAGCATCGAAAAGGAAATGAAATAATTTATGATTTTATCCCGATGTTTAATCTATTATATTATCAATACTTCTGGTTGTATCTTTTAATCTGCTATCTACAATATTTTATGCGCTTTTTACCGATAAAAAAAAACTCCATACGCATAAAGGGGTGTTAGCCTACACTTTGAGAAAGATGTATTGATGTCCACCAGCCGCGTCTAATTAACACTCAGATTCGAACTCTTAACATGCGTGTTGCGCCCATGCTCTCGTAACACTCTCTCGCGCCGCCGCTAAGGAGAGGGACATACGTCGCGTTTCTTCCGGTAACATCTCGAGCTTAGGTCATCCCCGGATGGAGGCCTCAAGCTGTTACTATTGCAATACAGTGACCTACATCACTTGTACACACATCAGATCACCTCACATATGTGCACACATTACACACATGGTGGAAGGATTTTATATTTTTCCCTTATTTGAACTGAATCGAGTAGTTATTCGAGTAGTTCGTTTCATTTCCGTTATACATGTAACAATTGAAATTGTATAATTCACAAACGAATATATGTATGAATAGCTTAGAATAGTTTAGCTAGGTTAGATCCGGGATTTCGGTAAGAGCCCAAGCCGACATGCGCCGTGCACACTTGAGCTCGCCTTAGTAGTCCGGTGAAGCTGTAAAGACCTTACCAGGTCAATAGCGTATTCTTCAGTTCGAAGAAAAGAAAAAAAGTGTTGGAATTGTAAAATATACTCAACGAATCATTACCCCTACGTATTCAGTAACGATTTTTAGTAAACTGAACCAGTGCCGCATAAATTATGTAGGATACCTAAACCCAAGTTAGGTCAGATTAGTCTAGGAGTTATTGCGGCACGCGATCTCGCGTGCCTCTCTGTCGGGCACGCGTAGATCTCAATACTGATATAAAGCACATACAAGCGACTTCCCTTTGTTCTCGTCATGTTTTATTGTTTGGATCTAGATAACTTTTCTGTTTCGAGTAACTGCCCTTATTGTAGTAATATTTTTGTATTGTTTTCCATACGTGTATTTAAACTTTGGTAATGAAGGATAATTGTCAAGGAAATTATATTTTCATTTAAACAGATTTACTGTTTGATGTTTACTTAACTACAACTACATAATGGGCATTATAAATAATTATGCATTTATTAATAATAATGATTTTTATTTATTAATTAAGAAAAAACTTTTTCTAATATACTATTTAAATTATAATTAAAATCGAATTAATTGGACTGTCATTGACGTTTATCTTATCTAAAAATTATTTAACAATAACAAACAATCAAATTTTGTATTTCTATCCTTATCTACCAAACAGTGTTAATAGAGAATGGGAAGTAAAAAAATTTAATAACATTTTCTATCAGCGATCAGTGGTATGAAAATGTTGTCCAGTAACGGTAGAAATAGCTGTAGAATCTACATATACGTGACTCAATCTATAGATTTATTAAGATTATAAATTAAAGTGTTTTTTATAACATAGGGGCCAAACGAACAGGTGGGTCACCTGATGGTAAGTGATCACCGCCGTCCATAGACACTAGAAACACTACGGAAGTCACAAGTGCCTTGCCGGCCTTTTAAAGAGATGCACGCTCGTCTCTTGAAGGTTTGCAGCTCGTAGTGTTTTGGAAATACCGCCGCTGGGAGTCGATTCCACAAGGTCGAAGTAAGAGGTCGAAATGATTTTGAGTACCTCACTGTAAAAGATCTCCACTCGTCAAGGTGGTGTGGATGAAAGTTTAGTTTCAGGCGGGTTGTACGATAATGGAATGCAGCGGCAGGTATCAGTCCAAACTACTCCTCTTGTTCATCTAACCTTATCTCCCAAACGGCGCAGAAGATTTTGACGAAACTTTTACAAAAAGATAATGCGTGTTGAAAAATTATCTAAGCTATATAATTGTCTTTTGCAATAATGTCCAAGATAAAATCCAAAATTTTTCAAAAAGAACTCAATGTCAATAATGACAAATTACTATTAAAAATAGATATAAAAGATTTAAGTTATTATTTGAATTTATAAGCAATAAAAACTAATAAAAAAAATGGAGTAAAATAATTAAAAAAGGATAATTCCGTTAGTAAAATAATAATATTTTTATCATTTTAATACAAGAGAGTAGAGAACGCTGGCGTAGAGAGGTATTGACGGCATAGGAGAAAAATCGAAAACAATCCAAATAACCACACAGCTTTAATGAAATAACTAAGCTACTTTCACGCGAACAGAGTTTACTAGTATGTAACATAGCGGTATTACAATTAAGAATAAATATAAACAATTATAAATACAAAACACTATAGCTATTATTATCTTACAATTATTACGTTACCAGAAATCCAACGAAACACCGTAAAGTTCGCGTGTCGTAAATTATAGCCGTTTGAGAGTATGTTTTCTATTTATATAAAACCTGTTTGTTTTTCTTTCGACATCCACACCAATCTATGTAATATTCGTATTTATAATGTTACACTGAACGCGTAGTGGTTATAAAAATCTTAGTTTCTTAAAACTTTTTGTTAAAGGAAGATATCATGATTTTTCTTTAGAAACAGCGAAATCTAAGAAGTAAAGTAAAAAGAAATTATCGAAGTCATTAGTTTTTAAGTGATACGCTCAAAACTATTCTCGAATCCACTGAAACACAACCGCTTAAGAGGAGTTCAGTCACATTCAGACGGACAGAAGAATTATATATACGACTGCTCGTCCAACGGTCGAACTTCGACCATAGAAAAAAAAACTTTATTCATAACCAAGAAGCTTGTCGAAACTACAAAATAAAAAAAAGAATGAAGAAAATCGGCTGAGAAACCAAGGATATATGTTCTTGACTGTTTGCCCACGGCCTACTTATATATAGATAAATATATTATATATAAGAAGATTGTTGGAATATAGACTACCTCTTAATATGACAGTCGATTATTTGGGTTGTGATTTTTGATAAATCAATTAAACACGTGATTTCTGATACATACTATATATTATATTAACTTATAAATGTTAACATAGGTTTGAATCGGTATTTTTTTTTCCTATCGCTGAAAAGTTTCATGAATATCGTATCGGATAATATAAACGGTTAAGTTATGACTCCAATGATCAATTACCATGCTTGTATATTATGCATTCAATTGAATCGACAACTTCATAGAACTGACAAAGTGCAATAAATTGAGAAAAGGACGAACGACTCCGTGGTATAATTAAGTTGCAGTTCAACGCTGGCCTGTAACTTTGTTTGGTTAGTTTAAAATTGAATTAATCAACCAGTGTAATGTGAGCTTTATTCCATGTAAATCTACGATAGTGTGGTATTTGTACTCTTAATGGATGGCGTTTTACAAATTGTATTTGGATATCAGGAGGTTTTTTATTTCATTCGTTTCTAAGGAAGTTCCGACGCAAAGAGGTTAAGTTTTGAGAATTATTAAAGCGTAATTATTATTAACAATAGATTGCATTTGCGCATATTTGATTCAATTTAGAATTTTAGACTAAATGCAAATAGGTAAACAATTTAATTGATCATGCTTAAATAAAATGTCTAGTATATGCATATGTACTAACACACGTACAACGCTCGGACCAGTGCAAGTATTAGATAATAGAAATATACAATGAGGTGACTGAGAATATACGAAACACTATATAATGTATTTTATCTCATTGTCTCGCACGCTAAATCCTGTAGTAAATATGTTTGTCTCTTTTTAATGCCACTTTACCATCATAAAATTTCACGACAGGGCTAAAGACATTTTCATATCAAAATGTTTTTTTCTAGTAATAATGCAAACGGGCGATCTCCCACGTTACTGCACTGGGCATGCGTAGATTTTTCTTTCTAAAACCCATACACTATGGCCATTAGTACCAGCGCTGGAAAACGTTTTTGAAAATAGTAATAAACTTTTTTTTTACTGAAGATTACTTCAGTTTACTTTTCTTATAATCAAGTCCCTAACCAATACTTTTATAAGACGATTGACATATGAGGTTTTTGTTAATTAAGTTGACAGAAAACCTCCGCTGAAGATTTTAGCAGGATCTCAGTCTATTATGTAGTGGTTTTTATATTTTATTCATAACTAGCGGGCCTGGCAGACGTTGTCCCGCCCTGATTATAAAACAATCATTGACAAATTATATACAAACACTTTCCTCATAAATCACTTTATGCACTGATGAAAACCGCATGAAGATCCGTTCGATAGTTTTTGAGTTTAACGCCAACAGACAGACAGACAGACGCGGTAATTTTGTAACATTGGTGGCAGTTTAAGTAATATAGTTCGGTTATAGCGGAGTATGTGAAGCGGATGGAAAATAATAGCACGGAGCATGAATTCTGAGATGCCACAAAAACTCTCTGGAAATTTCTAACAAGAAGGCCACCATCTTATCAGAACATTTAAATTTGCAAGACACGTGTAATATTATCCAGTCGATAATCACAGTAATAATATAGAATTTTGGCTGCCAAAAATAAAATAAACCCCCGCCTGTTATAAGATATCGAACATAAAAACAGTATAAACATTAAAAATGACAGTAACAAGGAGTAAAAACTTAATATGTCTACAGTAAACGGTGGTTGGAGTGGCTGGGGTCCGTGGACTCAGTGCCGTTGCAATGGTCGAGCTTCTGGAGGTCAGCGACGTACGAGAACTTGCACCGAACCGCACCCGCTGAACGGTGGCGCCCTCTGCCAAGGGCAAGCGGTACAGAGGACTTCAGACTGTATACCCTGTCAGAACGGTAATATGCAGAATATATTACTTACTCTTTC
>MU159353.1:23431-59849 GCA_015888305.1 Antheraea pernyi | reverse complement strand
TCTTTCCCACAGAATCGTTTGCTAAAGTAACGCACCAAAATAACAAATATTACAGTATAACAAATATAAATATATCAATCACTTATTATTTTAAACTTTTCATTGAATTATTTAACTCTCTAATTAGTACAGAAATTCAAATATTTTCTTATACGTGCATACATTCAAATGTTGTTGTTGTTGTTGAAATTAATAATTATTCTGCTGTTGGATAACTTGCTGTTTTGTATTACTTTCTAATAATAATTTGTATTATTTATTTCGCTTGTTCTTTAAGTAAACGTGAAGCATTCTCCTATGACACCTATTACTTATTAAATGCTGTTCGCAAGTTACAATAACACGTCCCAGCTACAGGTCTATAATAATAAAATATCAGATAATGGATTGTAATAGACAGCAGAATGATACTGTCTATTATTGTTTGTTATTAGTTGCATGAAAATAATGAACAACTCTAAAATAGTTAATTTTTTTATGTGATTTTTTTATGACCTATGTATATGCTTGGACGTTATTATAAGTTAAACTAACATAATTTCTATCTAATTGCTTTCAATGAAGATGGATACGTGGAGCTACAAGGATATGATAATACGCAGCAATTGCTTGTCGGTGAGTAAAAGGAATTATTGATGTAGAGAAATATAATATAACCAAATTACCAAAGTGTAAACTGGTATATATTATTTATTATCAAGTGATAACGACGACTTTCATTGTCATGAAAATGATTTTGTTGTACTATAACAATTACTTTTTTTATCTATATAAAGGTACGCTGACTTAATTTTTAATCTACTTTCTCGGTTGTAGTTACAATTACATGTTACCCGTATAAAGATGGTTATACAAAATCTTATCTATGTCCGCGACTCCGCATGCATTTATTACACTGTAATCATTTTCATCTCATTATATTTGTATAAGTAATTATTGATAATTCACATAAAATCTTAATTTTCAAATGACATATACCCCTGCATAAAAACTTTATTAAAATCGGTCCTGATTAAATAAAATCTTTTTTTTTGTAAAGATAATTTTCCATCTCTTAGATCGTTATTCATTATTTTTGTAGACTATCAATTGCGGAATTATATATATTTTCTGTTTACAATATTTTATAAACGGACAAAAAATTTTTAAGCCATATTATTTAAATACCATTTTTACCTAATAAATACAGTGTAACCTCTTAATAACGAATTTCTAGGAACCGTGCCTTTTTTTTCGTTATACGGAGGAAGAGAACAAATAAAAATAAAATCTTTTTTTTTTGTAAAGATAATTTTCCATCTCTTAGATCGTTATTCATTATTTTTGTAGACTATCAATTGCGGAATTATATATATTTTTTCTGTTTACAATATTTTATAAACGGACAAAAAATTTTTAAGCCATATTTTTACCTAATAAATACAGTCTAACCTGTTAATAACGAATTTCTAGGAACCTAACCTATTTTTTCGTTATACGGAGGAAGAGAACAAATAAATGGTTTTGTGGTAAACCAGCCAAATTGAACTAATTTCTACGTTAAAGAAAGATTTTCTTCATAACGAACTATTGTATTTACATTTGTAACAGAAAAATATGGAAATAATTGCATGTACAGACTATAGGTTCATTAATATAGATTCATATGGATAACACGAAAAAAAAATCGGAAAATTATTCTTAATAATTCAATCCTTACATAAAGCCGTGATATTCAAGTATTAAGCACTAACAAAGCCGTGACTCGGAACACATGTAAGTTTAAGTACATCATAGGGACTAAATTACACGAGGAATGGAACAAACAGTACCGCGACACACAGACGCGTGGGTCGTCGAGCACAACGACTGTTGACAATCTCAATGGCCCTCGGGAATCTTATTGGTTTATGCGTAATGCACCGCGTGGGATAGATAGAACTGCTTACGAGTGGAATGTTTATACATATTTGATTATTCATCAAACATAAATTTAACAGGTGGATTATACTTTTAAGTGAGATGACTTGTGTCAAACACCGAGTGCGAGTTGATGTGACGTCATCAGATTTTTTGAAACATTAGTGTTTACTGCTGATTTATATTACATTTTACTATCCTTATATATAACTTTGTATTACCTATTCATGTTTGCTCTGCTTTTATTTTTTGTTAAGTTGTTAACTACAGCATAACTTGACATTTTATTATGTTTTACTTAAGCGTTCTACAGAGCTAAGAAATTTACTGTATAAAAAAATGAAATAACTTTTTTTTTATTTATTTACACTAATAAGGTGCAATAAGTACTATTAATATTATTTTTCAATTTTTTAATGTTTTTCCAAAGTTAACCATATATTACAGTTTACCAAAAACTGCTTACGAGTGGAATGTTTATACATATTTGATTATTCATCAAACATAAATTTAACAGGTGGATTATACTTTTAAGTGAGATGACTTGTGTCAAACACCGAGTGCGCGTTGATGTGACGTCATCAATTTTTTTTTAACATTAGTGTTTGTTTACTGCTGATTTATATTGCATTTTTGCTCTGCTTTTCTTTTTTGTTAAGTTGTTAACTACAGCATAAGTTGTGATTTTATTATTTTCACTTAAGCGTTCTACAGAGCTAAGAAATTTACTGTATAAAAAAATGAAATAACTTTTTTTTTATTTATTTACACTAATAAGGTGCAATAAGTACTATTAATATTATTTTTCAATTTTTTAATGTTTTTCCAAAGTTAACCATATATTACAGTTTACCAAAAATGACAACTGACTGTCAAAACGACAACTGTTGTGACTAGCTATAATTAATGATCATTTACTTTAGAAATATATATTAAAAAAAGGATATTCTTTATTTAAAAAAAAACGCAAATTAATGTCTCAGCGGACTAAAACGATTATTGTTCAAATAAAATGTTATTATTCGTAGAAATAAAATATCAATGATTTATTCTGAATAATTTCTTATCTCAGTTTTACTAAGTAGTTTAATAAAAATCTATTTATAAAATGATTTAGTTTAAATACATTTTTTTATTAAACATGACATATTTACTTTATCATTATTCTTTCATCATAATCCATCTTAAACAAATGTTTTAAATATTACAATTTATATTCTTTAATATCATTTAGACCTATTAATCATTTATTAATTAAACTATCTACAATAACAAAAGCACTGCAATGTTATTACCAAATTCTAATATTTGTTGAATGAATTTTTGTAAACATCTTTAATTACTGTATTATCATATTTATCTTTGATCAACAATGATCGAAGATATTTATAGAATGATTTGTAAATTATTGCGTTGCTTATCTCCTACTTTTATAAATTTCAATATAATAATAAAGAAAGAAAAAAGTTTATTGTTACAACAAAATACAGTTATAAATAAATAATAAAAACAAATATATACATCTAATCTTTTCTAAAGCAACACCCGCATCTAGTTACATGTTCCAATATAAGTAATAATTCATTGGAAGGAAAAGCAATGTACAGACACATAATCGGTCGTTTAATTAAAGAGTTACATAAATAACGTTCAAGATATTAGCAAATAAATGTTTTGATATCGTTTTTTATATTGATATTATTACAACACTTACAAAACTCTAACTTAGACTTACAAAATTATAAGGCAGAATGAGTAAACTTTATCTGAAATATCAAGGAAAAAAAGATGATAATTACTCAAAGAATCACTGAAGTTGCACAAAAGTAGTAAATTTATTTGACTTTAATCACACTATTTCTTTTTTCATGTTATCTGCAAATCCATTTAGTAACCGACGAATTTGATTCAGCCATGTATAATAATAATGTATTTTCCAATAAGTTTACATGATTACTATTAACGTTGACGTCGTATTAGTAGTGAGACTGTATAACAGACGCCAGCACACACTGTACTAATTTTATGTAAGGGTTTAGTTGAGAGGGTTAGATATTAGTAACGACTGTATTTAAACACTATTTGTGATTGTTGAGCAAGTGTGTGTGTTTTTGCGTGTATACATATATTAGGTATGTATTAGCAGGGGCATGTATATAATATGATAATAATACAATGGCTATGGGAGTACAATAACGGAGCGTACAATAATGATGAATTATTGATTTACATCATACAATCACTTATAAATATGCTGATAAAAATACATGTTAAATTTTAGCAAATAATCTGAAACTTTTAATATAACCTCAATATAAAATACGATGAAACTTCTTTTGTTTCTCGTTCGGTTCCCTACTTGTCAATATTTCCATCCGTGTGTATCAACAAAATAAAGTAGACCAACCGGGTAGACAATAAAATCCAATCAAGAGGCGGTTGTTTCAAACCGTGAAACGTTGGGTGATTGTGCGCGCTAATTGGTTACACATGTCGGTTGGCATGCGTCGGCTCGCTTGATGAACTTCGCGGCCGTATGTGTTGTATTAAAGTTCAACGAGTAAATATGAAACCCTTGAAATTACGGTCGGAGTTTATGCTTTTATGTTCCGGTTTAAATGGTTTGACAGATCATTTTATATTTCGTCTTGCAATTATTCGTTGGTATAAACTGCTTTTCAAAATTAACTTAATATGTTAGAAATCAATTTAAGCCGATGATGGCTTAGTTGATAGCGTGATCGGACACCGCATCGATGGACGTCGGTTCGTAACCTAGCAACTGAATCGGCGCTTTCAGTGAAGAAACAAGTACAAGTAGATTATAGTTAAAAGTTAGTTAGTTTAAGTTATTAGATGGTGGTAGAGTCACGCTGAAGCTATTACTGTTTCAGCATGAATGGGTCGGCTCGCCCGAGGTAGTACTACCCTCTCACAGAAAACTGACGTGAAGTAACAGTGCTTGCATTGTTGCATTTCGTTCGGTCAGTCAGAGCGCCGGAGGCCCACCTTCCTTCCCCTTCCCCCTTCCGTTGCCCCTCCTCCCAATCTAGGCTGGCAACGCACTTGCAACTCCCCTGGTGTTGCAAGTGTCTATGGACGGTGGTGATCACTTAACACACAACAACACACCTGTTCGTTTGCCTCCTATGATATAAAAAAAAAGTAAAAAGTGATGAAACCATAGGTTGCAAATGTCTATGGACGGTGGTGATCACTTAAAATCAGGTGACAAACCTGTTCGTTTGCCTCCTATGATATAAAAAAAGTACAAGTGATGAATGAAACCATAGCATGATGGTAGTGATTTTTCTTAGTTCGCCTCGCTAACTACCACCTTCAGGTTGAAATTCTGTCGCCAAGTGCCTGTTGGTATTTTCCGAGAGCTGTAATTGGGAGCCATTTCCCTCTCGGTTTAGCGTGTTTACCATCTTAGACGAGACTTTCATTTAACATCACATGAGGTTGTGGTCAAATGATAAAACCTGCAAAGTATTACAAAAATGAGAAAGCGTTTAATAATGCTGCAATAATGAGTTAGCGATTAGCGGGTTCGGACATCACGTCGCTCAAAGTACGTTCGAATCCTTTATGACCCGAAATTTTCAGTGAAAGAAGACATTGTGATGAAAATATAGCGTGGTGGTAAAGCTTTTTCTAAATACGCCTAGCTAGTAGCTACCACCATCTAGTTGAAAATCTGTTCCCAAGCACCTATCTAGTCGGGTCATAAGTTCTATTACATCCTTATTATTTTGAATATTGACCAAATATACATCGACTAATTTTGAAAATAGAATTTCCAAAAATAAAATAGAATTACATTTTTATTCATGTTCAAAAATAGAGTGACAGGAATGACTTTTTGGCAGAATTAATAACCTGATTAGGTATGTACATGAGTTTCCCCATTAGGTTGAGCGCGGGTGCCATCTTAGACCACATCGTCATTTAACACGAGACGAGATTATGACCACTATATGGTGTTATTACAAAAAAGTTAAATACGTATTGAATATTTGCTTTAAAAAGGTTTCGAATTAAATGCACCGCAGTCGCTGAATGTTCGCCATCTTGCTCTTTTGTCTCGCTTTAGTTACGTTAGGTTTGTTAAAAAGTTAGTTATTAGTTAGTTAAAAAGTACGTTAGTTAAAAAGGATAACGAGAACTTGCCTCGGGCGAGCATGGTGCATTTATTACGAAACCTTTTTACAAAGTTAATAATTTTACAGAGTTCAGATATGCATTGAGTTCCGGCATTATTTGGCGTGATAACGTCTTATATATATGATAAATGGGTGAACGCCAGCTGCACGCACTCATTGTCATGTTCCGCCTGAGCCGAGCGTGCAAGCGAGAGTGCGGAACAAACGATAGAGAGGCACGATCAGCCTAAGCGTTCGGCTTAATCGGCTGAGTGCCTTAAGCGCTCGCCTTAGTAGTCCGGTGAAGCTGTTAAGTGTACCTCGCTAGGTCAATAGTGTAGTCAGTTCGAAAAAAAAAACCTAAGCGTCCGGCTTGTGACTCATCTATCTATTTATTCAGTTCAATTCATAAAAGTATTTAACTTTTCGTCGATGTTTTCTTATATCACGTAAAATTATCGTCAACCGACTTTATAAACAACCAATTTTTTATTGTGACACGAAGAGTGTGGTAGCGTGACAGGACTATGTAAGTTTCTTACGGCTTAGAGGTTTTGTATATACAGTACATTATTGGTAAAATTTATTATAAAAAAACATCTGCCTAACAATTGTATTCGTTAAGTTGGAATTTTATGTAAAAATGTGCCCTGGCACAGTAAGGAGGTGTCAAGGGAAGCAATTACAAACAATTTATTTACATTCTACGCGTTTTAAAGTAACATAATGGATAATGTATTTTACGCTCGATGTTGCCAGATGTCATGTTGTTGTTTCTCCTGAAACTGTCTATATATTTACTTCACTATTCCATAAATTTTACAAATTTAGTCTGTTTTTTTTTAAAATTAATATTACACAAAATAAACTTAGTATAACCGTTTGTCAGTTCAACGATTCTTCGAAATGAAAACATAACTTGAATATATAATTGACGTTCATAAGTAACTCTATCAGGCCTTATTCATAGACGTACATTTATTTTGAATAGTTTAACAATATGTCGAGTTACCCATTTCGAATATGTTTATTATTGTAACATATTACTATTTTGATATATTCTATAGTGCATTTTCAAGTTTCTTTACTTAGTTTCCAAAACATTACTAAGCATTCTATTCAAATGATTTTCATTCTTGGAATAACATATATTTATAGAACTAATTATAATTCCATCATAAAAAAACCTTCTTCTAATTCAATAAATATTTTACTAACAGATACATAAATTTTGTTTTTACGAATTAGGTAAAGCATTATTTTATCATACAATTAAAATAAACACGGTTATTACTCAACACCTATTAATAATTCTATTTACAAATTCAAAAAAAATCCCTTACTTCGTGTTAGTAATTAAAGCAATTACGCTAAATTAAAATAGTAAAATACTACTTTTTTTTGTAAACAACGTATTTCTATGAACGCACTCTGCGGGGAATCTAGCAACCCTATTTATGTCCGTTGTTCCTCTAACGAACCTCGACTGATTTATGCGTACGCGCATTAATTAATAAGAAACGTAACACACTGTCGTAGTTTAATATGCATTTATGTTACACCCACACATGTAAAAGAGGGGAGAAATATTGTATGGCCCAAGTTTTAAGACGTTCAACTGCTTTACTTAAACCGTTCTAAATATAATGGACTTTATACCGATGAAGCTGCGAAATAACTCAAGTAGATAGTAATTGAAATATGACAGTAACAACAATAAAAACACATGAACAGCTGTTATCACTACATATTGTAAAACAAAGCCTTCTGTCACGTCTGTCTGTCGCAATAAACTCAAAAACTACTGAACGGATTTTCATGGGATTTTCGCCTGTAGATAAAGTGATTCATGAGGAAGGTTTAGATATATAATTCGGAAGTTTTTTTTTTAATTATCAGAGCGGGAAAAAGGCCGCTGGGCCCGCTAGTTATTTCTAAAAATGAGAGATCAGTGTTTCCGAAGTTTATTTAATATGTTTAATAAAAGAAATAAGTTCAAAAGCGTCTTCTCGGAATGTAGTAGTTAATTCTTGTATGATTTTATTTATTATTAGTAACAACGTAGCTGAGACAGCTGCTATAGCTGTAGCTGTCTCGATCTCAAAGACTAAAATATGTATGTTAATATAAAGAATTGTTTTTATCGTAACTTTTAATAACTGCATATTTTTATTCCTCCGTGCTTTTTTAGGGAAATAATCGTATAGGAAATAGATACAAATGTGACTTGAATTAATTAGTTAATATATTACGTACTGGCATATTAAAAATTATATTTTATATCATAACTCGCTACCTCCCACAGCTTGGGTCAACACCCGAACCAGTACGAACGTGTCCACTCCATTATTTCTTTTTGGAAAGAAAAAAACTATGTGATTTATGCCCCACTCGCATGTAAAGACTGTTACGGGCATAGCTGCAACGTAGTTTAATTTCAATTTATTGGACGATACCTCGCCGCTTGATGGAACTTTGTGTATTATTAGATACACGATTAATAATCGGAAACGATGCAGTAATTGGATGTGAAGTGTCCGTGGTCACAATTAATAACTTGGAGTTTTTCACTGGAACTGAACGGCCTGTTTTGAATAGGGAGACTTTAGCGAAGTTTGCTTTTTGACTTCTTTGAGACTCTTTGAGTGTGTTACTTGAGATTCGAAACAAAAGAATAAAGATTATCGATGTTAAATTTCATTAGATTAGAAATGCAGTTGAAAATAACTTTGTGATATTAGACTATTTGAGTACAAATGATATGCCTGCAGGTATTTTAACAAAAGGTTTAAGTTGTCAAAGAAGTTATAAATTTTTAGAACAACTGGACATCATTTGTTACTTGTTTCAATTATTATCTTCTTCTATACTTATATAAGAAAGTAAATCTAACGAATCTGCGCTTTTTCGTGAAAAAAAATGTTGCAGGTGTCTAGAAATAAGTAATAAAATACATTTCAATCATTTTTAGAAATGTCTGTCCGTCTGTCTCTCTGTTTGTATGAACACGCATGGTTTCTAAAGTACTGGGTTCTCAATGAAGAATATCTTCAAGAATAACTTAGTCTTTCTTTCATTAAAATCGGTCCACTCTGTCAAAAGTTATTGTAATTTTAATGACGATGCGGCGTAAGTACCAGAGAAAACTAGATAAGTAAATGGACTTAATACATTTAGTTGACTTTATTAATCACTCTTTTCTACATTGGGTTTCACGCGGACGAAGTAGCTAGTAAGCAACATGTACGTTATACTGATGAGGGAATGAGAAAAATGAATCAAAATAATTTTATGCTAGTAACGCCATTTAATGATCACATACATACATCCCTTTTGTATTTTATCTGTGTTTATTACAAAAATAACAATTTTAGTCTCCGGTGTCGTTTTAATTAGTTGTAGGTATATTTCACTTATCGGCATTTAATGGCGGTAGAGCCACGCTGAAACTATTATTGGTTTCAGCATAAATGGGTCGACGCGCCAGGGGTAGTACGACCCACTCGCAGAAAACTGACGTGAAGTAACAGTGCTTGCATTGTTGCGTTTCGTTCGATCAGTGAGAGCGCTGGAGACCCACCTCCCCTCCCCTCTCCTCGCTCCTATCCCTCTGCCTCCCCTAACCCTTCTCTCCAAAGGGTGGCAAATACAGTTGCGACTCCTGTAGTGTTGTTGGTGTCCATGGACAGTGGTGATCACTTAACATCAGGTGACCCATCTGTTCGTTTGCCATCTATTACATAAAAAAAAATGTTTCTGGGTCAAATTCTATTAAATGATTACGTAAATAAGACTAAGTAATTGGTTAATCAAAATGAATAATAAAAACAAAACAGCATCAACAACATCGTACTATGTAAGCTATATCTAATCTAGAATGCCCCTTGGAAAATATACATTGCACGGTCGACTAAAGTTGATTTTTTTTACTTTAAAATTAAACTGAAAAAATAAAATAATAGAAATAATTTGAAATGGGCGGCATATTTTAAAACAAGAGTATTTTTAACACGATACAATTTCGTGGTAATAGTATCCATTTATTCCAATTAATGAGCGCTGTAATAGTAGATATATTTATAATTCAAAACTGGATTTTATCAGATGTTTACAAAGAAATGGATTCAAAGATGGCAAAAGTTGAAAGTACGCCGTTTTGCACGAATATCTGTCACGATTTTTGAATTCATGTGTTGTCTACAAGATCGTGTCCATCGTATGTCATTTCTATTCTGAATACCCTTCACATAACCCATAGCTTAATAAAATGTGTAGAATTAAAGGACAACGAATAAAATTAAGTAACAATCATCGCCCTCAAATAAACCTTCATACCGTACAGCGAAAATTTTTACATAACTATTTCCGAAACGCGATGCACCAACACTTAAAATTCTACAGCATATTCAGTAAGTTCCCTAAACCAATAATTATTTTCATTTTTTGGGCTAAGATTCCTCAGTAATCAATCAGTCAATCTTTACGTTGTTGTGGATTAGGTATGATTCGGTGTGCGTTTGTACAAATTAGCTTATAAAATAGATAGGCCATTTTTCCACCTTACGCATTATTAACCTGTTCATCCTTTACATATATAACAGATGATTTAAAAACCACTCTGACGCCAATTTCATTGGTAGTTAACGAGCCTGATCTAGGAGAGGATCCCTCGGATGAATTTCTGACAAAAAATTCACAATGAAAGATTTCTCTTCGTCGAATGCCACTACTCCAAAACTTTGTTGTTATTGCTATCTTGTTTATTTTTTACTAGATACATATTATAAGTCTTACAAATTGATTTGGTTATATAATTCTAAAAAGGTATTTCTCTTACAGCTTTGCCTGGACGGTGGGGTGCTTGGACTGAGTGGTCGGTATGCGGAGCCGACTGCAGGCAGACTAGACGACGGTCTTGCTCTGGCGACACTCCTTGTTCTGGAGCCCACACACAACATGCTGACTGCGTTGGTGATTACTGCGGAGTACATGGTGGTAAGTATTGAAAATTCTCATTCGAACGAGTAATGAACTATAATAATTTAATATAATTGAACTAAAAGTAAGGAGAAAGGATTTGGTCAATAACGGACATATTGTCGCTACAAGCATGTTGTTTGAACGATGATTGTAGGTCATATAATGGTAAATAGTGCCCATCTACTTGATCCTAAGCACTGTCCTCCTATTTGTGAATTCACTTAACATGTACTTAATAACATCTAAAAAACATTTAGATTATATAAGAGTATAAATATATTAATTTTATGATATGTTGTTAAGAGTTTTGCGTGGATATAAAATAATTTTGGATCACATCAATAATTTTATTTAAGTCCAACATAATACCAAACTACCGAGTTTCCTTTGAAATTTAAATCAACCTATAATTTAAAACAATCTCCACTTCCGTCTGCAGTTTATAATATCTCAGTGACATTATATTTCATCTGTTTAATACCAACACGACCCACATACGGGACAAACGACAAACTTAAACAACATTTCGGGCAAAACTTTATGATTCCCTTGTCACACGGGAATTACAAATTATGAAACTATACAGAGAGGGACATGTTAATTAGTTCTGATTCTATGAAACAAGTTTCTTGCCAGATGCCATACCGACTAAATATATACTTCCTTTTCCGCGCCCGTTCATAACTATGAAATGCTACGCTGGTCGCTTCATAACAGGCTATCGGCTGTAATTCCATCGAGCCAAACAGTTTTGATCTCCCCCGCCTCCCAGAACCTTAAGAAGATGAAGGTGTTGAAAAGGTGAAGCGTGGTCCCGAGTTAGATGGACACGTTAAAAAGATTCGAGAGATACTAAAATCGGGAGCCGTGACCATCTGGGTCGTATCATATCGTCTAAATATAGACGAGGGACTAAAATTTTATGGTGGCCTTACGGACTTTTGAGGTAAAGTTTTATGCGTCATAGGCGAAATTGGGTTATCTCTTATCGTAGTATTATCGTGTCTAAGTTCTGAAACGGTATTTCAAATAGCGGGCAATATTAATGGGCTCCTTTTACATTATCTGAGTGATTTATTGCAAACAATTACTGTATCTACGGACTAGGGCAGTAACATTGATTGAAATTGTAATATAATGTAATATATTCATGATTATCTTACATTTTCAATCATATGTAATGCCTGAAACATTAGTTCATCGAATTATAAGTCTTCGTAAATGTTAAATATAGTTTTCTTACAACACTGTCTTTAAATGTGATACTAGTGAATGAATGATTCTAGTATCAAGAAATTTCCAAGCGGTAATGTAATGACAATTGTTGCGGATTTTGTAATTCAGGCCCTAGAACTGCGACATTATAACAGTTATAACCTAAATACCTTACGTCATAATGTTTCTTTAAAATACGAAGTCACAATTGTAGCTGAAATTAATAATGTTACACGTTCAGTTTATGGTATATTGAGAAAATTGGTTTCTAAATCAAATCCCTTTAAACTCAAAAGTTCCTTTCATATCACCTCCACACACGTGCACGCATAAACGCTTACACATGCAAGTGGAAGGGTTTTATTTCTTTCCCTTATCAAACTGAAATAGTTTAGAATATTATCTGATACGAAATATATATAAGGGTTGTTGTTTGGTTTGTATTTGATATCTTACATAACTTTTTGTGAGATCATCAAATACTATTTACTTACTGTAGGCAAAGTATGAATTAATTTTGTTATTAGAAATGAATACCCTAAATGAAAGGAATAAATCACAGTTTTGTTTCCCTTTTTTCGTTAAAATGTTATTACTATATGCATGGTCTGAGATTTGCAATTTATCTATACTAATATTATAAAGTTAGAGGGTTTGTTTGGTTGAACGCATTAATGTCAGGAAGTACTGGTTCAATTTGAAAATTTCTTTCAGTGTTAAATAGCTCATTTATCGAGGATGTCTATATATATAGGTTATCACTAATCACACACCAATGAAAAATATTTCACAATCGTTTTTTTTCCTTTTGAGAGCTTCCGTATTAGCGTTAGCCCAAAGTAACTATTCCACGAGGGCGAAGTCGCGGGCAATAGCTAGTTTTTAGTAAATGGCAAAGTTGTATATTATTTGAAAGTGTACATTTGTTCTTTATTTATTCATTTCCGTATAATATCAAGATTTAGGTAAGGCATATAGCGTAACCCACTATCCAATCTGTATGTGAATGGAGTGTCAAAATTGAGGTCAAAATAGACATTCTGATTATTAAATAAATTTAATATTTTTAACTTATAAATTCGGATATTATTCTCATATAAATGTTTCCATTTACATAATTTGCATAAGTAGATTGTATCTGTTTATGTTTCCAAAAACTATCATCATCATCATTCTGTAAGAGACCCATTGCAGGGCCATAAGCCTCTTCCCGAAGGAAGGTATCCAAAAACTGTACACAACATTTTTGACTGTATCTACTATTGACTATTGTCTTGTCTATTGTTTGTCTTTGCCTGCATGTTTTTAGTAAAGTCTGGATAAAAAATAGCCTAGGGTAACAAATAGACTTACTTTCACATATATTAAGCCCAGTGAATCTGTAAAGACTTTTTAGGTCAAAAACCTACTGCTTCATTCGGGAAAAAATCGTATTTAAAACATTACTGTGGATTTATATATTATAACAATTATGTAATTATTAATACAATTATTTCTAATGGTACTAAAACTCAATTATGTAACTTATTGTATTAAATTGTTCGGTTTAAACATATGACTAAAATCTATGTAAGAGTGAAAAAATATCGTATGGTACTAAAACTCAATTATGTAACTTATTGTATTAAATTGTTCGGTTTAAACATATGACTAAAATCTATGTAAGAGTGAAAAAATATCGTGTCAGCGATTTTATCTTGGAGTGAAGAGTATGGGAATAACTATCGCTAGTTACAGTTCACTGTCCGTTCACTATACTTGAGTCTTAGACTCGGGACTCTGCGATATAAGGAAGTCTATTAAATGCAATTTAAGTTGCAGTATTTCCCAAGGTTGTAGATAAATTAGAGACATCCTACACAATTAAAAAGAATCATGATTAAAATAATCGTTTAATAAAAAGTTTTAAAAACATCACTTGTTTAATTTTACTGCCACATTAATCTCAACAGTAATTAACTGTATTACTTCTTTGTTTTATTACAAACGCAGATTAATGCATAAACAAACAACAGTAAAATCCAATTTATATGCGATGCGGCCATCATTACTGGAGGTGGTTCTCGTAAATGATTTGTTGTGATTTCACCGAGTGAGCACAGCGGGTGATCGCGAAACGCATTCACATGTCCGCTTGCATCTTTGATAGTGTTGTCATCCCTATTCCTACGATCTAAAGTTGGTTTTGGAATGTTTTTAATAGTTTGATTATTTAATTCAACCAAACCCCCGACAACGTTATAGTCCGCGACAAGGGTTTGTAAATTCCGATTGGATTTTCTATCTGCATAGATGTGCTTGCGCTGATAAATGTTATACGGAAAACCAATTTAAAAATTAATATTGTGTTATTCAACTGTGTTGTTTTTGGATTGTACTGTGCTTACCATCAGGCATAGTGCAGTCATTTTACCGTGCTACAATATATATATATATATTTAAATATATGAAAATGTGTTGCTATAAAACTATTGGCACATTCTATAATCATAGAATTAACGTGTTTTTTTTTAAATTCTGCATCCATTAAATTCAAGTGAATTTGTAGACTTTTATTTAAGCTATTTGTTATAACAATAAAAAGCATATTCATTTCTACATTATTTATTGTTTTTCATAATTTAATTGTTTAAAATTTGGTTTGTATTTGATATCTTACATAACTTTTTGTGAGATCATCAAATACTATTTACTTACTGTAGGCAAAGTATGAATTAATTTTGTTATTAGAAATGAATACCCTAAATGAAAGGAATAAATCACAGTTTTGTTTCCCTTTTTTCGTTAAAATGTTATTACTATATGCATGGTCTGAGATTTGCAATTTATCTATACTAATATTATAAAGTTAGAGGGTTTGTTTGGTTGAACGCATTAATGTCAGGAAGTACTGGTTCAATTTGAAAATTTCTTTCAGTGTTAAATAGCTCATTTATCGAGGATGTCTATATATATAGGTTATCACTAATCACACACCAATGAAAAATATTTCACAATCGTTTTTTTTCCTTTTGAGAGCTTCCGTATTAGCGTTAGCCCAAAGTAACTATTCCACGAGGGCGAAGTCGCGGGCAATAGCTAGTTTTTAGTAAATGGCAAAGTTGTATATTATTTGAAAGTGTACATTTGTTCTTTATTTATTCATTTCCGTATAATATCAAGATTTAGGTAAGGCATATAGCGTAACCCACTATCCAATCTGTATGTGAATGGAGTGTCAAAATTGAGGTCAAAATAGACATTCTGATTATTAAATAAATTTAATATTTTTAACTTATAAATTCGGATATTATTCTCATATAAATGTTTCCATTTACATAATTTGCATAAGTAGATTGTATCTGTTTATGTTTCCAAAAACTATCATCATCATCATTCTGTAAGAGACCCATTGCAGGGCCATAAGCCTCTTCCCGAAGGAAGGTATCCAAAAACTGTACACAACATTTTTGACTGTATCTACTATTGACTATTGTCTTGTCTATTGTTTGTCTTTGCCTGCATGTTTTTAGTAAAGTCTGGATAAAAAATAGCCTAGGGTAACAAATAGACTTACTTTCACATATATTAAGCCCAGTGAATCTGTAAAGACTTTTTAGGTCAAAAACCTACTGCTTCATTCGGGAAAAAATCGTATTTAAAACATTACTGTGGATTTATATATTATAACAATTATGTAATTATTAATACAATTATTTCTAATGGTACTAAAACTCAATTATGTAACTTATTGTATTAAATTGTTCGGTTTAAACATATGACTAAAATCTATGTAAGAGTGAAAAAATATCGTGTCAGCGATTTTATCTTGGAGTGAAGAGTATGGGAATAACTATCGCTAGTTACAGTTCACTGTCCGTTCACTATACTTGAGTCTTAGACTCGGGACTCTGCGATATAAGGAAGTCTATTAAATGCAATTTAAGTTGCAGTATTTCCCAAGGTTGTAGATAAATTAGAGACATCCTACACAATTAAAAAGAATCATGATTAAAATAATCGTTTAATAAAAAGTTTTAAAAACATCACTTGTTTAATTTTACTGCCACATTAATCTCAACAGTAATTAACTGTATTACTTCTTTGTTTTATTACAAACGCAGATTAATGCATAAACAAACAACAGTAAAATCCAATTTATATGCGATGCGGCCATCATTACTGGAGGTGGTTCTCGTAAATGATTTGTTGTGATTTCACCGAGTGAGCACAGCGGGTGATCGCGAAACGCATTCACATGTCCGCTTGCATCTTTGATAGTGTTGTCATCCCTATTCCTACGATCTAAAGTTGGTTTTGCAATGTTTTTAATAGTTTGATTATTTAATTCAACCAAACCCCCGACAACGTTATAGTCCACGACAAGGGTTTGTAAATTCCGATTGGATTTTCTATCTGCATAGATGTGCTTGCGCTGATAAATGTTATACGGAAAACCAATTTAAAAATTAATATTGTGTTATTCAACTGTGTAATACAATTTTAGATTTTAGTATAAATGCCAAGGACTATAAAAGCAAAATTGTATTAACAAGCATTTAGCTCCATTTTTGAAGAGAAATTAAAAACATATTCCAAAAAATGTTGGATAAGTGCCAAAATATATTTATATCGGGTTTTCTATCTGCATAGATGTGCTTGCGCTGACAAATGTTTTACGGAAAACAAATTTAAAAATTAATATTTTGTTGTTCAACTGTATAATTACAATAAATTTAGATCACATGAAGTATAAATGTCAAGGACTATAAAAGCAAAAATATATCGGAAACTGGGTTGAATTTAAATCACGTAAACTTATAACTTAAAAAAATTACATATGTCTGATAGAATTGAAGTAAATATTTAATAGAATTTAAGCTATATTTACGAAACTACGTTTGAAACTACTGCTAACCTTACACAACTAAATAAGTAAAAATGAACAAATATGGCTATCTCATCCGATAATTTATGTGAAGTAAATAGTAATTATGATTTAAGTAGGTGGAAATATTTCAGAATATTTGTCAGTATTGAAAGACTTAGCCAAAACATAACCTAGTAAAACTATGTCCTAAGCTAGTATACTTATACTTATATACTACTTATACTTATACTTTACTTATAATTAAAGATTTTAACCAAGAACTTGATTCGAAGAGTTCACCTTCATGGTGCTTCAAATTAACTTATTGCTTGCCACAGTGTTGTTTACGAGCGAAATGACTTCGAAATTACACGTAAAATTATATTCCATTTGCATTAAAATGTTCCTATATCTTTTTATATAATTATTACCACTTTACTATTCTTATTTCTCTTCTAGCTTCTTTTAATTCGACTTCATACGACGATATGAACTATAACGAATTGAATTCGACAAATTAATGACAATGTAATATATTGACATTGGCCAATGCGTGTGCAACGTCGATTGGAAAAAAGGCAAAACAGTTGAACACTGATAGTGGTTGGAATAAAATAATAGACACGTTGATATAAATTCTAGAAACGTTTTATGTGTGAGCTAACGGACTACAAGTAGCGGATGTTAATGATTTATTGGATTTCAAACATCGGTCAGCTATAAACTGCGCTGGGACTTGAGTTTATATTATAAATTTATTGATACGTATGGTATGTTGTGTTGCGCCATTGCTTATGGTTTTACGATTAAAGTATAACTGCGTTCAGTGTACTTAAATTAATTACGTACGTATTACGGATGTGTTACGAAATTATCACACATCTTTTGTTGTACTAAGTAGTTATTATATAGTCTTTGATATTGTATTATTCAAATATTTCACCAATAACAATTTAAGAATGGACGTGTGTAAATTTTTACAGTGCTAGACCCTAGCAAATGTTATTGGCTGATATAGACGACTGTATTTCTTCCAAAATATTGTCGCACTACAAAACCATACCTCAAGTTTCTTCCTAACGCTTTCCATCACCGTCAGCTGATAATATTACTAAGTGAATTGAATTTAGTAAATTTAACAGCATTTCAGAAAATTCTGCTCTCTCTCTAACGAACAGAGCTTCCTACCTACGGTCAATGCGGTCATCTAGTATATAATTTTTTGATATCAAACTATATGGAACCCTCATAGACATTGTAGAGTATTTTTGAATCTAATTTCCTAAAAGGCTTACAAGAATTAGGTCATAACGTTTTTGGGGGTCTGCATTCTGCAAATACTACAACACAATCAGCAATGATGGATAATTGATATTATCTATAGGTGGTAGAGCTACGCTGAAGTTTCAGCATGAATGGGTCAGCTCACCCGGGGTAGTACCACCCTCTCATAAAAAACCGACATGAAGTAACAGTCCTTGCATTATTGCGTTTCGTTCGGTCAGTGAGAGCGCCGGAGACCCACCTGCCCTCCCCTTTCCTCTCTCCCTTCCCCCCCAAAGATCGGCTGGCAACGCACTTTCGACTCCCCTGGTGTTGTTAGTGTCTATGGACGGGGGTGATCACTTAACATCAGGTGACCCATATGTTCGTTTGCCTGCTATGACATAAAAATACATATTTTTTCCGTTTCATTATTATCTTAGATTATTTAAAAATCTTTATGAACTGGCCACTTATAAACAGATCTCTCATAAGAATTTCCCGAAACAGTGTTACCTTAGTTATTAGTTCCTTTATCAATTAGTAATAATGAGAACTGCAGGGGATAATATCATCGTGGCACGTAATGGTAATTAATATTACCATTGAGTTGAAAGGTCGCGGGTTAGATTTTCAAACATTACTAACATATGATGTCTTTGTGACTTTGGTAGGTAGTTTTCTGGTTTCAGCATAAATGGGTCGGCTCGCCCGGGATAGTACCACCCTCTCACAGAAAACCAAAGTGAAGTAACAGTGCTTGCATTGTTGCGTTTCGTTCGGTCAGTGAGAGCGCCGGAGACCCACCTCCCCTCCCCTTCCACTTTCCCCTCTCCATTTCTCACTCCCCTCGCTCCCCAACACAGGATGGCAACGCACTTGCGACTCCCCTCGTGTTGCATGTGTCTATGGACGGTGGTGATCACTGAACATCAGGTAACCCACCTGTTCGTTTGCCTATAAAAAATAAAGGATCAACAAGTATCTAAAAATTATATTTACTTTGAAAATAAATACTCGTGTCAAAAAAGTCTACATATTTTTTATTCATATTTATAGTTTATAGATGTGTTAACATCTACATTTTTATTCGTAGTTCAGAAGTCAGTATTCTTGCATACGTATAGTCACAATATTTCACTATAAAACACATTATGGAAATTCAAGAACATAATGTGTTTTTGAAGCACGTTCATTTGTATAAAAAAACTTTAGCTTTGTAAGTTTGACAAATTGCTTATAAAATTATATTTGAATGCGTGAGAATAATGTTTGGACGTTACTAATATATTTATTTATGTACATAATGTGCTATTAATGTCTGCAGTGATTTAATGTGTGCTATAAATTTTTAAGTTCTCGTTTTGAATAGATAATGCCATGTCATTTTCGTGGGACCAGTGTAATTTCACTTCACAATCGGCGGCGTTAGAAATGGAGTCTAAAATATATTATTTGTGGCAAGATATCAGAATATTAATGTTATATAAGTCTCTTTAAAGGATACCAGAGCTAGTTTGACGCAAGCCGTATACAAGCGTAATACGGCCGGTCACGTTTACTAGCATGCCATGACGCGAAATTATAAATTTACCTCCTGCCAAAAATACCGCTCAAGGTGCCTAAAGAAATCGTCACTTGAAAAAAATTATAAGTAATCAAGTGAGCACTAGATAATCTATACAAACTTAGAAATAACTCAGAAATCCATCTCTACGTGCGTCGTTTAACAATGTATCAGAAATGTTACTTCGAATATGAATTAACATTTTAATAACACGTTCACTATACTTTGATAGTATAATTTACGGTTTTTATATCGGACATCCGTGTTCGGGTGACGGGTAGCGTAAGAATTGTCTAACATACTTATACCTTTTTTTGTGTATGTGTGTACATGCATAACTAACTATTTGATTGTCAGTACATAGATATATTTGAGCGATAGAATTACATGTGTTGAGAGTTTTTTTTTAACTAATAACAACAAAATACTTGCAATATAGTTGACAGGGCTGTGATAAACATATTATAAGGCACTATGTACTACGCCCCCGCTTACGTTCACAAAATATAAATCATTTTTTCACACACTTTTTTGGAAAAAAAAATTAATTGTTACTCTTATAGCATCAATGAATTTTTTTAAATTTTTGCTCTCGAACTGACTACGCTATTGACCTAGCTAGATTTTAACAGCTTCACCGGACTACTAAGGCGAGCGCTTAAGGCACTCAGCCGATTTTATTTGACAACTAGCTCAAGGGTGCACGGCCCACCTCGGCGCATCAATGAATCTATACCATTAATTGCTAAGTATGTCAATCTGTCTTAAATTATGATGGTAGATAGTGTTTATTTTTTTTTGTTATTAATTCCCTTTGCAAAGGAACCATCACCTTTTATAGCGGTTTGCTTGCGCCTCCTAAAACTGTAAAAATGGCTCTGGTGTCTGGCGGTAAGCACAGCGTACTCTGAAAACAATGGCAACCAAAAACATATTTCAATTCCAATACCAATCGCCACCTTTATGCCAACCTTAAAGCATATATTCGTACAAAGTAGGTATATACACTGGCTAACACCGAAACATGACAAACAAGAGAAAGTCACAAGACGGATTTATCACCGCGTACATAAGTCTAGTCAAGTCACACACAAGTATCTGATCAAATCACTTAAAAATAATTGGTTAATCAATACAAACTAGCTTTATCCCGCGCCTTCACTCACATTTATGTAGATTTCACTATACCTCTGGAAAACTCCTTTTTTCTGGTTCAAAAGCTTTGCCGCTGACAACCTGCTTGCAAAATTTCATGACCTTAGGCGTGAAAGTAGGACAAATAAGCTCACATTCGCATTTATAAGATTATTTAGGACACAATAAGTACAATATTTAGTGAATATATCACGAATTTTATTTGAATTTTTCTAATTAACTAATGGTTTAATGTTTATTTTCCCAGTACATTCTAGAAGATACACATTCATAACCGTAAAATATCATAATAATATTAGGGATTAGAGTTTGTAAAACAATGCATTTATGCCCGGTTTCTGAGGTGCTCGGTTAAACTAAGTTATCCATAGGATATAGGATACCTGACGTTGTCAAAATGCGTTTATGAACACACGATCATACGATAAATGTCAGTAAAATTCAACGGGCCAATCGTCAGGTATCCTATATCCTATGGATAACTTAGTTTAACCGAGCACCTCAGAAACCGGGCATAAATGCATTGTTTTACAAACTCTAATCCCTAATATTATTATGATATTTTACGGTTATGAATGTGTATCTTCTAGAATGTACTGGGAAAATAAACATTAAACCATTAGTTAATTAGAAAAATTCAAATAAAATTCGTGATATATTCACTAAATATTGTACTTATTGTGTCCTAAATAATCTTATAAATGCGAATGTGAGCTTATTTGTCCTACTTTCACGCCTAAGGTCATGAAATTTTGCAAGCAGGTTGTCAGCGGCAAAGCTTTTGAACCAGAAAAAAGGAGTTTTCCAGAGGTATAGTGAAATCTACATAAATGTGAGTGAAGGCGCGGGATAAAGCTAGTTTGTATTGATTAACCAATTATTTTTAAGTGATTTGATCAGATACTTGTGTGTGACTTGACTAGACTTATGTACGCGGTGATAAATCCGTCTTGTGACTTTCTCTTGTTTGTCATGTTTCGGTGTTAGCCAGTGTATATACCTACTTTGTACGAATATATGCTTTAAGGTTGGCATAAAGGTGGCGATTGGTATTGGAATTGAAATATGTTTTTGGTTGCCATTGTTTTCAGAGTAGGTTTAAAACCATGTAAACTAACGTTTAATGTCAATGTAACGTAGTAGCTTCTGCTTACGACATCGTCCGCGTTGGTTAGTTACTTTTGGCTATCGCTTTTTGGCCAAAACAGCGATGGCTCTCAAAAAGAAAAAACCCCGATTTTGAAACATTCTTAATTGGTGCTCCGCTCCTATTGATCTTAACGTGATGATGTATATAGCCTATCGCCTTCCTCGATAAATGAGCTATCAAACACCTGAAAGAATTTTTCAAATCGGACTAGTCGTTCCTGAGATTAGCGCGTTCAACCAAACAAACAAACCCTCTAACTTTATTATATTAGTATAGATAATAATATTATATTATAGCTACGAAGAGTTATTGTTAAGTGCAACTGCTTCTTATATGAGCTCGATGATATGTTAGCAACTTAAAGGTTAAGGGTAGACAGACGGGCATTAGAACCTGTCCTACTAATATACCTTTGATCCACCATGATATTTTTCTCACCGTAATCTCGTACCATTCAAACCTACGTCCATCGATGTAATGTACGAAATCTCCACTACCGAGCCCTTGTAGTCTTAACGTATAATTAAAATCCGGTAAAGCTGTTAAGACCTTGCTTTGTCAATAACGTAGTCAGTTCGAGTTCCGATATACACGTATGTATTTGTGAATCATGCAATTTCGATTGTATGATTCACAAATGAATATATGTATGAATAGCTTAGAATAGTTAGCTAGGTCAGACGCGACTTCTCAGGTAACAGCCCAAGCCGAAGTGCCGTGCGCCCTTGTGTATGTTACCTAAAAACCAAATCGGCTGAGTGGCTTAAGCGCTCGCCTTAGTAGTCCGGTGAAGCTGTAAATACCTTATCAGGTCAATAGCGTAGTGTTCGAGAAAAAAAATAGTTAGTTCGAAAAAAAAAGTATAATTAAAATACCACCTGAAATTAGACACCAATCGAAATTTGAAGGAAACTATATACAAGAAAAAAAGGTCTTAATAAAAATACCCGTTTTTAATTGCATCTCGTAAAAAATAAAAGACTTTGAATACAGAATAAAACGCGTGAAATGCATTTCTATCCACTTCAAGGGTTCAGTAATAAAATACACGTGTTCTTTTTTTCCTACTGGCAATTCACAACAAAAACTTAATGTTAAAGCTATGGGTTATCAGACGAAAAAAATAAACATTCTATATTTTTTTGTATAATAACAAATGTGTCGTAAAAGTTTGCCGCCTTTTTATTAGCGGTGCAGTAAAAACTCCTTCCAATGGTCGATTTCTTTACATTCTAAAGTAAATAAAGATCTTCGAATCTATTTCAGTTAAAATAATCAATGCAAAGAATCAAGTCAATGCATTCAATTGATAATTTGCTAGAAACGAACATTATATTCCCACAATAGGGCATAAGATTATTCTACTAATTTTGGGAAGCGTTTAGATCTAATTCTACTATATTTTTAGAAGTCTCGGAAAAAGTTAACCCGCCTGGGAACTTTCGTTGAAAACGATGCCTAATTACTTTGAGATACAAGAAAACGATTAGGATAGTAAACGACGCAGATGAAGTCGCGGGCACAGCTAATCCTTGATAAAACTATCGAACGATGTTATAGCAGACTCGTTCTCCGTCAAAAAAATATTAATTAATGCAAATCATGCAGTTAAATGTTGATAATGTCACTCTATAACAAATAAGCTGCAAATTTCGCGAAACTCCAGTGAATTCAACCGAACTCCGAACTTCTATTACAAAATCCCGACCGTTACAGATATAATCTAAGTATATTATCATAACTCGATGCATACAAAATTATATTTAAACTCTCAAGGAATTGTCCATAAACCGGTATCCCTGATCGGAGTATCGTTGTATAAGCGCCTCATTCACAACACAACATTACACACGAAAAAATAATCGTTAAAAAGCGCTGAGGGTATCGTAAAGTTTGTGATGCGATGACATAAATAATATGAAGGCGCGATCTCAGAAACTTGTAACGACTTTCATTTAAGTAAGGTCCGAGTCACAGTGAGTGCGTTTAATGAAATATTTAACTTTCGGATATTATTGTAGTAAAACTTCGTTACTCACGCTTGACTTGAAGATTAAGCTGGTGAAAAGTGTGATCGGGTGAGGCGAACAGAAGTAGAGAGTTAGTGAAGATAGAAATACAGAGAGTTACGTTTTGTATTATCAATGAAAACCCATAATAAATTTAAATATTTGAAGAAACTTAATATATGTAATATATATTCTACATACGTACATATATAAATATATACTATATATACATAAACATAGATGGAGATATTGAAGTTTTAATTCAGTCGTGTGGTCTAAAGCACACTCGTTTTTTAATGTATAAATTATAATGATGTAATTTTAAGTGATTATGGCTTAGTTGATATCGTGTCACACATAGACGATGGATATGGGTTCGATCCTACTACTGCTACCGAATAACTTCATAGATCTTGTATATTGCTTTTTTTACTTCATTCTTACGGCTTCTAATTAATTGAATTTAATATTAGTAGTTTACTCAATGTTTATAAATGTCTACTACAATTTATCACTACATGTTCTATGATTTACCATCGCATATGTATGTTACAGCCCTTATAAAACAAATTTTAAAATTCAAAGATAACACTTTTGTATGTATAGCAATGATTTTTTTTTACAGTAACGTTATTTCTGTATTCGAATTTCCTTTTTATTATTAAAAACGTTATCATTGCAGGTGTGTATTTTTTTATTATTTCTTCCAACGATACTCCCGCTGAGTATTAAGAACTTTTTTTTAATGGACGTACGGTGTTCCCACGTAATAAAAGTTTTGAAGGAATTGATGTTTTCGGGTAATTTGTAATTTATGGTGCTTTGTCAGAGTGCCGCCTGGGTTTTTTTTTTGCTTATATACCCTCCTGTTGATACCAGTGTTGAAGTCGATCTTTTATTACCCTTTCAACTTAGGTATAATTTATGTAATGTACATTCTTCCGACAATACGACGATATTTAGTATTTATTATACTAGTGAACTGCCTTGCTCCGTACGCGTGTAAGTACTAATATGACATCATAAGAGTCTAAACGCTTTTGATATATTTTTTACCGTTTCAATCTTTACAGTTAATCACAGTCACAGTCAACAACTATTTTTGTTGTTCCGCGTAACTTTGACTCGCTGTAATAGCTGATGGTGTAAAATTTAAAAAGCATAGCATCCGTTCTTTTGTGATTTAGCTCTCAATCGGAACCCAATGGGTTAAACCTGGGACATTTCACGTGTAGCAGACAACGAAAAAAAGTATGTAAAGTATGTAATAAAAAAAGAAAAAAAAATGCCCAAGTTATTAAAATTTTGTTTCGAAAAATATACTTTCGGTTTTGAACATTAAAAAAAAAGTTTTTTCCAAGTTTTATTTTATTTTCAAAAAGAGCGATTATTCTGTTATATAAATCGCTGCGTTTAATATTTTATTGTAAATTTGTTCAATTCGTAAAACTACTTCCAAAAAATCTGAATTTCAGGTGTGACTGTTCTTTAGAAGCCCATAACTTGACAAGTAAACGTGATAGAAAAAAAAAACATATACCATTTGGGAGTTTTAAAAAAAATACAATTAAGTAGTTTATAATTTTTAGGTATCACATAAGGTTTATCAAGGTTTATAGATTTAAATGCCCTAAACTTACTTCTCGAGCTACTTAATTCATCTCAGTCAGTCAATCTCGACCCAAGTAAATCCGATTTAATATTATGTATGACAGTTCACTTTCGTTCATTGTTCGTATATAATGTGTCATAAATGTCATGTGAAGGTGGTAGAGCCACGCTGAAGCTATTACTGGTTTCAGCATGGATGGGTCGGCTCGTCCGGCGTAGTACCACCCTCTCATAGAAAACCGACGTGAAGTAACAGTGCTTGCATTGTTGCGTTTCGTTCAGTCAGTGAGAGCGCCGGAGGCCCACTTCCCTTCCACGTCCCCTCTCCCTCTCCTCCATCCCCTCTCCCTCTCCTCCATCCCCCCTCCACCCAAACACAGGCTGGCGACGCACTGGCGACTCTTCTGGTGTTGCAAGTGTCTATGGACGGTGGTGATCACTTAACATCAGGTGACTTTTCGTTTGCATCCACTGATATATAAAAAAATAAATAGATTTCAGTTTGTTATGCCACACTTGTAAGAAAAACATTTCTTTTTTCCAACAGTAGGAGCTCATAGCGACGTACCGCTGTACATCGGGATAGCTGTGGCAGTCGTCGTGTTCCTAGCCGGTGCTGCGGTTGTCTACAAGTTGTTACAGAGGAAAACCAGAGATCACTCCCTCTATACTATGACAAGAACAGGTAATAATACTTCGAAGGTTATATAAAAACATGTAAGCGACAATTCGGTTTTAATACGATGAATGGAATCGTAAACTCATAGGAAAAGAAGTACCAAAAATCCCTTTGCTCAGGAAATATAAATTCATTTCACTGCAAATGTTTACAAACTATTACAAAAAATTAACGATGTTCTTCATATACTTTCCAAATTCAAAGTATTCTAATATTATACTGCAATATAATTTTTCTTACATAATTTTAACCTTCGAATCTCTTAAAATCTAATTCCAAAAGTTGATATTACCAAAAGCTTTATCCCAAATAAAATTGAATCAAAGCATGAGACCAAGCAGAACTAAAGTCGCTTATATTTCGATTTACAAAACAAAGGTCGTTAAAGAATTCCTTGATAATTAAAACTAATTTGTATCTTTCCTAAACAGATTTCCAACCGGAGATGTATCCAACTGTAGAGAAGCAGTCGCTCTCGCTAGCGCCTGATCTAATGCAGCACCGACCACCGAGATACGAGCATCCTCAACCAGACACTAGAGCGGAGCACCATTACGACGTGCCACATCTTACCAACAGGTATGAAGAGGTTTATGACATATATACGTTGTTCAAAAATAGTCCTTATTCATTTCTAAATCGACAATGGTTTCAAAAAGATTTAAGTTAGTTTATATTCCCTAGGCTGAAAATGAAACCTTAATGACTCTATACGAGTAACAAACGCTCGTAGGTACTAACACAATGCAATAAACACTTCGACAATGTTCAATGTCGTAAGTAGGAACATCATTTCGCGAATTGTTCTTAAGCAACAAGCTTAATGTTCAATTAATGTATTACTTTCCCCTAAAGTGCAGAAATCAGTTATACTATAAAATTTCCAGATAATGTGCAAAATAATTAGGATGAACCTTTTAAGGGCAGAAAATTGTTTAATTTGTCGTTAGGACAATATGAATATGGTGTATATATGACATTCCTATTATGGGTCCAATGCTGGATCGGTTAGTTTGAGCTTGTAGTATAGATAAGCGCTCTCCGGTCACAATATTAGTTAGCGAGCAAATGTGGGAAACTCTTGATTCTGCACATTAACGGAGCAATTCATTTAACTAGATAAAATACAGAGATACGCGTAAAAATGTAATCTTTATCTCTCTTAAAGCATAAAGCTCTATAATTTTGTCAAAAGAAATGCTGAATAAATTTCCCAAGAATACTAATTAACCCCAGGCGATTGTTTTTTAAAGATTTTCAGATTGACACTAATTTGAATAATGTAGTTAAAATGTAACAGTTGTTTATAAATAAATGCATTAAAAACTCTTAAAAGTTAACTTTGTTTTGCGTAAATAGCTCTTCGGTAGTTTGCATTAACTAGAAGTAAAATAATATTAAATAAAAATATACAGCGTAAATCTAATAATATGTTATATCCTTCAAAACGCTTTTAAAACTCGATGGAAACTAAATTGCTACTTTCCTTACAGTTATGCGTCACCGGTAGACCATCAGGTTACGCCCTGCGCCTCGAGCAAAGGCCACAGCGACGACTACGATAGTAAACCCTATAGTGAATCTGAACATTCAGCTTCCAGCTGTTTTACAAGTTGTAAGTGTTTTATTAAAGTAATTTATTTCAAGTCCAAGCTTGCCAATTATAATTTACTTAGAAATGTTAGCAAGATGTTAGCAAAATGTTAGTTAGATGTTGTTAGAATTAAATATTAATACGCAATTTATTCTTCATAAAGTAATTTATTTCAAGTCCAAGCTTGCCAATTATAATTTACTTAGAAATGTTAGCAAGATGTTAGTTAGATATTGTTCGAATTAAATATTAATACTCAATTTATTCTTCAATTGAAGACAGCCATTTAGGCAAATATTAAATTTCTGAATTCAATGTATATGTCCCCACTCTTTAGGTTGTGTGGTCAAAATTTATCTTAATTTGGAATCAAAAGCATTTTGCGAAAGTTTGCCACTTTTATTTGCTTTTCAAAATAAACGTTCGTCTCTTTTAGCCGGTTCAATGTATGACGCAGCTAACGAATCTGTGACACTCCAACTAGCTGAACTCGTTTCGAACTCGCCCACTTCACAATCGATGTCGGTCTCCGGTGCTGGGACGAGGTTGACATTACCGGCTGCCGGTGTCGCATTATCCGTCCCCGAAGGAGCCCTTAGTAGGGGGCGGAGGGAACAAATATACGTCGCAGTAGTCAAAGACGACAGATATCGACCGAGACTTGGAAAAGGTATTAAAATTATCTACATACAATAAGGCCTACTACATATTTGCAAGTTACACAAACATTAAAATTCCACAGGGTATATTACGCTGTTTCAGACCTTGCATCTTCAAAGCCATAATATACATATATGTTAAAGTATTATAAACACTGAAAAGAAACCACTGATAATCGTTTTCCTTTCATACAATTACATTAAAGCGGTTTGATTATTTTTTACATAATATATTACCAGTCCATTACAGATATTTGAATATAATTATCCTATTATCGAATTTAATATTTGCAATGATTTATAGCCTCCCAAAATTAATCTACCTATAAACGACCGACGTTAATAAATTCAACGGCTAACTATCAAGTATTTATTTAAACCCAAACCATCAAAAAATATCATGAATAATCTTGTACATTTAATACCGGTTTATAATTGATTTTGCGATACGATATGGAGTAATTTTAAAAGTTAATTTTACATGGTATGTAATTACACTATGAAATCTTGATATAATTTCTGCCATGGAAAAAATATTGTGAGCCCGAGGCATGCCGAGCCGCTAAGACGTAGCTTATAGTATATTCAAGCATAAATTTCCCCCTGCAGGTATCACGCAACTGAGCCCAGTTGTTAAATGCGGCCCACCGCGTCTTCAATTAAACAAGTCGCTCATCCTACAAATACCACACTGCGCCAGCCTCAAACACGGCTTCTGGAACCTTTCTTTGTACGCAATCGACCATACTAACTCGAAAGACAATACACAACCGCAATGGAAAAAGGTCGTTGGTCTCGGACAGGAGACTATTAATACACCTGTATTCACACAGCTCGATAATGATAAAATATTTCTAGTAACTGACATGCTATCGACATTCGTCTTAGTCGGTGAAAGTTTTAATGGAAAAGCTGTAAAAGCACTCCAATTGGCAATATACGCACCTGCAACGTTGAACGAAACCAGTACTGAGTACAACATAAGGTTGTACGTTTTCGAAGACACGCCTTGCGCTGCTTACTACTGTCAGGAACAAGAGAAGAAACTCGGAGGAGTTCTGTTAGATCGCCCTAAAACCCTGCTATTCCAAGACGGAGGTTCTAATCTATGCTTAAGCTTAGAGCACGTCAGTCCCGGGTGGAAAGCGAAACCTGGTATAGGTTACCAAGAGATTCCATTCAATCACGTATGGAGCTCAAACTATAATGCTTTGCACTGTAGCTTTGCGCTGGATAGAAGCCACGATTGTGATAACATTGATTTCACAGTCTCCGCGTGTCAACGCAGCAACCCGTCTTATAAGCAGATATTCCGGATATCTCTCGAGGACGTGAGAAGCCGTTCACCACGAGGGAGATCCCCACGCGCTGAGTCCCAACGTGGTTTCAACATCACGGAGAACCTGTTAGAGGCTCGTATGTGCCGAAGCGAGGAAAGCGATGGCGCAAAGAGAAATGTCACTGTCTCCGATGCGGGAGTAAACGAGTGCGCCGGCGATAGCCCATTCAAATTAAGCGGTCGAATAAAACGGCAGTTATGTTCTATATTGGATCCTCCGAACGCTCGCGGCAACGATTGGCGAGCGCTCGCGTCGAGGCTGGGCGTGGACCGGTATACGACTTGGTTCGCCACAAAGAGCTCGCCCACAGAGGCTATATTAGAGTTATGGGAGTGCAGGGAGCGCGGGCCCGGGGCGACCGCCGCGCTGGCGACCGCATTACGCCAGATGGACCGGCACGATGCGGCGGATCTACTACAAGGACGACCGTCTTGGTTATGAATTCACGCGCCCGGTATGTAATCTCGCAAATAAATTTTAATTATGCCGTGTATGTTTCTCACGCGTTCTAATGGAACTATTTACGGTTGCGATGTATGTGAAAGTATATTATTGTGTGGATGATTTATTTGTTGGTGAATATAATAATAAATGTTATGTTAGATAGAGAATAGATTCGTAGGCCGATAGCCTAAATTTGTAAAATCTCGGTAGTATATTTTGTATAGAAACATTCTAGGCTGTAGATAAGCGTTGAATGTATAAATTATAATTATTATTATGGTAGCAATAATAGTGCCTAAATGTCTTTTAAAGAAACACTGATTGTAGTTCTTGACACGGTTTGTTACTTTTTTGTTATTTTTAGCGTTTTCGAGTGTTTTATATTGTGTATATAAAAATTGCATGACACCAGATCAACTTCATTGCGTTTGATTTTATTTGTTTTTAAAATGTTTGTGCCAAATTTTTGAAAATGCATCGAAGTGTTTTGGCAAGAATTGATTTAAAAAAACGTTGTGTTTAAAAATTTCTGAGCTTACTGTTATAATAGTTAGGGGTAAGTATTTGCTTAAACATGAAGAACGGGATAGTTATCTATCAAAATGTATGGCATCTCAACTTAAACCAAGCCACGGTTTAATATTTAAAAACAATTACATTTTCAAACTTAAAAGACAAAATGCATTTATATGTTATAGTTATATGTTGAATCTATAAACTTATATTAAATGCAATGCACTATTATACTGACAATATTATTAAAATTCACAGTGAAAAATGAAACTGTAAGATTATCGGAGTGTACGTAAAAGGAATATTGTATATTTGAAAATTGCATCAAGGCGTTATTATTCGTTACTAAGAATCTCTCAAGCATTTATTTTTCTTGTATACAAAATATATAATTAAACATAATTTCAGTAAAATTTTACGTACATTCATCATCACAAATGGCGTCGGCGCTAAAAAAAATTTGAAAAATGTTAAAAATGTGTACTTATTATTAATATATATTATAATGTACTATTGGAATCGATTTTCAACTAGACTTTAATACATTACTTCTAGAGTCGTTCATATATATGTATACAATTGTCGTAGATTTGTACGATATAAAATATAAAGGGCTTTACACACTGTCGATTGTGATTTAAACTTAAACAATTTATAATAAAAAGTTTAGTGTCTAATTGATGTCAAAATAGACTACGACTTACAAAAATTATTATAATGACTATGTACGATGCCGGGTTAATTTTAATTACTAGGGATCTCTGTAGTATTGCGTTTTATCGATGTTACAAGAAAATTCAAAAATCGCACATATTTATACGATATTTTATCTTTATAAAATTCGGTATAGTTAATTTTAATAAGCTTTTTCGTGTATACTGTTAAGTGGATATAAGAAATTACAACACAAACGTACAGTTTATCTTATCAGTATATATTAAATGGGCATTACAGTCTATAACTATTGTGTAGGAGAATTCTAATCCCATAGCGTTACTTGAATTTACAAGTGGTAGGACTCTGTGGCGATTTTGTAGTCCGGTGAAGCTGTGAAGGCCTGTCAGGCCAATAGCGTAGTCAGTTCGAAAAATTTATATATTTAAAATACATTAACGTTATAATAGTTTTAGTGGAGTTAAAAAATACATAGTATAGCCTTTTGACACCAAAACACGCCTGACATGACGCTTGAACTTACAGTCAGGCAAATCGGTAATATGCTTTGTAAATTTGTTGTAAAACCTATCACTCTTACCTAAAAAAACTGTTACTGATCTTACTGAGTCTGAAACATTGGATGACCAGTTTACCTCAGTTTCTAGTATTTAAATCAAGCCGGCCTTTTAACGAAATCCTGCGATACATAAATGAATACATTTTTTTACAAACGTGTATACATTTGTTACTCATATAAATAATGTATTTCAAACAACGGAATTGATAAGTTTACGGTGAAAATCGTGCGCGTTAAACGGACTGTGTGTAAGGCCCTTTACTCAATATTATCTATCAATGTATATAATCGATGTAACACAATGTATATAGTTAGTAACGCATTTATAATTGTTTGAAGGGCAAGAAAATGTAACCATTAAATTGAAAGAGGCGGTGCGCTTCGCACAACAACGTAATGTAGATTATAATTATATTTTTGTTAAATCGATGACTATTAAAATAAATGGATCTGTGATAATTAAATAATATGAGAATAGATTATGTTTAACTGTGTATTATATTGTTTTATTTTTTTCCCCATAAATATTTAAGTTTGAATTCAAATTAATAGTAGAACTGCGAGAGTGCCTCTGTTGCCCCTCCACTTCTCAGTTTCTCAAGCGATCGCAATAAAATAGGATCTAAAGAATGACTAAGATCTGGATGAGCTTGTAGAATATTCTTTATAAGAAAAAAAAGGAGAGTGTTCTCTTCTGTGTTCTCTTTTGAATTTTTTAAATCCATTATAGTGATAATTATTGAAATTTCATGATCTATAAATCGAAATGATTAATATTCTGGTTTTCACATTTCTTGGCACACAGAGCAATAATTACTCTCAAGCATTTATTTTTCTTGTATACAAAATATATAATTAAACATAATTTCAGTAAAATTTTACGTACATTCATCATCACAAATGGCGTCGGCGCTAAAAAAAATTTGAAAAATGTTAAAAATGTGTACTTATTATTAATATATATTATAATGTACTATTGGAATCGATTTTCAACTAGACTTTAATACATTACTTCTAGAGTCGTTCATATATATGTATACAATTGTCGTAGATTTGTACGATATAAAATATAAAGGGCTTTACACACTGTCGATTGTGATTTAAACTTAAACAATTTATAATAAAAAGTTTAGTGTCTAATTGATGTCAAAATAGACTACGACTTACAAAAATTATTATAATGACTATGTACGATGCCGGGTTAATTTTAATTACTAGGGATCTCTGTAGTATTGCGTTTTATCGATGTTATAAGAAAATTCAAAAATCGCACATATTTATACGATATTTTATCTTTATAAAATTCGGTATAGTTAATTTTAATAGGATTTTTCGTGTATACTGTTAAGTGGATATAAGAAATTACAACACAAACGTATAGTTTATCTTATCTTATCAGTATATATTAAATGGGCATTACAGTCTATAGCTACTGTGTAGGAGAATTCTAATCCCATATAGCGTTACTTGAATTTACATGTGGTAGGACTCTGTGGCGATTTTGTAGTCCGGTGAAGCTGTGAAGGCCTGTCAGGCCAATAGCGTAGTCAGTTCGAAAAATTTATATATTTAAAATACATTAACGTTATAATAGTTTTAGTGGAGTTAAAAAATACATAGCATAGCCTTTTGACACCAAAACACGCCTGACATGACGCTTGAACTTACAGTCAGGCAAATCGGTAATATGCTTTGTAAATTTGTTGTAAAACCTATCACTCTTACCTAAAAAAACTGTTACTGATCTTACTGAGTCTGAAACATTGGATGACCAGTTTACCTCAGTTTCTAGTATTTAAATCAAGCCGGCCTTTTAACGAAATCCTGCGATACATAAATGAATACATTTTTTTACAAACGTGTATACATTTGTTACTCATATAAATAATGTATTTCAAACAACGGAATTGATAAGTTTACGGTGAAAATCGTGCGCGTTAAACGGACTGTGTGTAAGGCCCTTTACTCAATATTATCTATCAATGTATATAATCGATGTAACACAATGTATATAGTTAGTAACGCATTTATAATTGTTTGAAGGGCAAGAAAATGTAACCATTAAATTGAAAGAGGCGGTGCGCTTCGCACAACAACGTAATGTAGATTATAATTATATTTTTGTTAAATCGATGACTATTAAAATAAATGGATCTGTGATAATTAAATAATATGAGAATAGATTATGTTTAACTGTGTATTATATTGTTTTATTTTTTTCCCCATAAATATTTAAGTTTGAATTCAAATTAATAGTAGAACTGCGAGAGTGCCTCTGTTGCCCCTCCACTTCTCAGTTTCTCAAGCGATCGCAATAAAATAGGATCTAAAGAATGACTAAGATCTGGATGAGCTTGTAGAATATTCTTTATAAGAAAAAAAAGGAGAGTGTTCTCTTCTGTGTTCTCTTTTGAATTTTTTAAATCCATTATAGTGATAATTATTGAAATTTCATGATCTATAAATCGAAATGATTAATATTCTGGTTTTCACATTTCTTGGCACACAGAGCAATAATTACATACTATAAAGTTTATTAAACGACTTCCAAATATCAAAATTACGTGTACACAAGCCGCGCTATATACGGCCGTTTATGCTGACGTAGTATATCATTACGCAAAATCACAAACTTATCTCATCCAAATAATAACACACAACGCGTCTAAAGAAGCTTTCACTTAATAAAGAATAACATCCAGTGAATAGACGTGCGCAGGTGTCTCCTGTGTCTTAATAAATTACTAGTATGTGTTCTAACGTATGTAAAAATACAGTATAAATATATCATTAATCAAAATTATCACAAATATAACGCATTATGATGTGTGAATTGTATAAATAAACTTAATATATAAGACAAGTATAAAGTCGTTCAGAATAAATAATAGTAAGAGGCCGTTCACATAAACATTTTTAACGACATTCAGCTAGGATACCTATCAGAATCAAGACACATCGGCGATTTTTTTAATGTTATAAAAATACAATAAAATTATATCTTCGAAATACGCATTGCAATTTTAACAAGACATTAACTGATAAATCGATTATAGTTTAGAGTATTACCTTATATATACAATTACGCTTTCCACGGCGTTATAAGTTTATCTTATCAGTATATATTAAATGGGCATTACAGTCTATAACTATTGTGTAGGAGAATTCTAATCCCATAGCGTTACTTGAATTTACAAGTGGTAGGACTCTGTGGCGATTTTGTAGTCCGGTGAAGCTGTGAAGGCCTGTCAGGGTCAATAGCGTAAACAGTTCGAAGAAATTATATATTTAAAATACATTAACGTTATAATAATTTTAGTGGAGTTAAAAAATAGGTGTCATTTCTAGACATCACCATCGCTCACATATTGATCCATGTAGCCTTTTGACACCAAAACACGCCTGACATGACGCTTGAACTTACAGTCAGGCAAATCGGTAATATGCTTTGTAAATTTGTTGTAAAACCTATCACTCTTACCTAAAAAAACTGTTACTGATCTTACTGAGTCTGAAACATTGGATGACCAGTTTACCTCAGTTTCTAGTATTTAAATCAAGCCGGCCTTTTAACGAAATCCTGCGATACATAAATGAATACATTTTTTTACAAACGTGTATACATTTGTTACTCATATAAATAATGTATTTCAAACAACGGAATTGATAAGTTTACGGTGAAAATCGTGCGCGTTAAACGGACTGTGTGTAAGGCCCTTTACTCAATATTATCTATCAATGTATATAATCGATGTAACACAATGTATATAGTTAGTAACGCATTTATAATTGTTTGAAGGGCAAGAAAATGTAACCATTAAATTGAAAGAGGCGGTGCGCTTCGCACAACAACGTAATGTAGATTATAATTATATTTTTGTTAAATCGATGACTATTAAAATAAATGGATCTGTGATAATTAAATAATATGAGAATAGATTATGTTTAACTGTGTATTATATTGTTTTATTTTTTTCCCCATAAATATTTAAGTTTGAATTCAAATTAATAGTAGAACTGCGAGAGTGCCTCTGTTGCCCCTCCACTTCTCAGTTTCTCAAGCGATCGCAATAAAATAGGATCTAAAGAATGACTAAGATCTGGATGAGCTT
>MU159353.1:0-15409 GCA_015888305.1 Antheraea pernyi | reverse complement strand
GAAGGCGTCAATTCATCAACCGTTGTAAGGTCACAGTGAAGGGTTCGAACTATTTCCTTTCACTGGTAAGGGTTCTTTTTGTGTGATAAATTAATATCGTCGCACGTCGCATGTTCAATGTTGGTTGAAAATTAATGTTCCGACACTATTGAAGTTTCTATGCCATTGTTATTCTTAAAGCCTTTTCTAATTATTTTTTTAACCTGTTCCTAGTCCTTGTTAAACTGGTTCTCTTAAGAGTGAAGGTTTAATGCAAATGACGTCTGGATAAAAGATCTTGGATCTATTTATATTTTATGGTATATAACAATTACGACCCAGTTGTAGATTTATTTTATACTAGGTGACCCGGCCATGCGTTGCTGTGGTACAGTTATGATACGTTGAATGAAAATTATGATAAAGTATTTGGTATTATCATTATGGAGTAATGGATCTGCCTAAAAACTTGATACAAAAAAAGCGAGTTTACGTAGTAAATATATTAATAGGACACATGTACCATAATATAAACTTGAGTTGAAAAGAAATATAAATTAAAACTTGGCGCCATCTATGAGATATTAATAACAGTTGGTCCTACGGTATTTTGTCAACAAACTAATCTAAAGCGCCATCTGTTCGAAACTGATAATATTACAATAATCAACATTGACATTCATTTAATTTGTGATTAAATAATATTGAAACTCAAGTTGGACCAAAGTATATATAAATACCAACTTTCATTACAATCGGTTGAATAATTTCAGAGTTCATCGTGCCCAACATTATGACACTAGATTTTTATATATTTATATAAAGACTTCTTACGTATGACCTCTCAATAGTTAATTAGTGCATACACTAGTACATTGCGAAGGCATAAAGAGTGAAATATCCTTTCTTCCTATACTAGCAACTATCTTACACTTTCTTATACTGAATACTATTTCTAGATCAATAAATCCTGTATTTATTTTATATAGGAAAGTCTAGCTCGATCGGGTTTCACCAACAAAAAAAATTGCTAAAGTAAAAAAAAAAATACTTAATAAAATATGATAAATAAAATAAATTAATTGATCCATATACCCAATACTATTTAGGTAGCATATGAAGCTTTATTACTCAAAAATTGAAAGACAAACATGGTACTGCTTACTCCGAGGTCCACAGGGGTCAGACGGGTAAACGGAGCGATGCTATCAGACTTCGCTTTTGGCTCGGTGGTCAGTCGTGACTCGCCTTACTTGATTACGGTTCCAAGTTATAGGCTTTAACGTGAAAATCCACTTATCCACGAAAGCATTAAATGGATATATTATGTAATAGTTAGACCCAGATTTATTGAATAGTTTTATTTTCAATCCTCCATATTTTTGCAACGAGTTTTTAATTCTAGACTTAATTCTTCAATTATATTCTGAAAAATTGAATTGCTAACACTTTAATTATACATGTGAAAGTATATAATATTTTTAATATCATATTTGTATACAAAAAAAAGTATGTGTTACTTATATACACGCATTAGAAGTTATACTTCTTTGGCGTAACAAGATAAAAATCTTTTCAAAAATTTTATCTTTCACCTTATTCTACGTTTGTAGAAAAAACGACACTAACAATAGAAAAAGTTGACTATAGCTAACTTCTGGGTGTCGGTTTTTCGTGACGCTGTGCGCGCGTATCTTAAAAATTTACTCTCATAATTTTTCCCTAACGCGCCAAAAGAAGTATAACTTCAAAAAGGTAAATAATAATATAGAAATATTTAAGCATTGTATTAAAATAAAATAAAAATTGTAACAATATTACGAATAATTCAATACATTTCTTAAATAAGCGAGGAGTTTGATTCAATAAATAAAATACTATTAAATACATAGTATTCGTATAGAAAAGAAATACAAAGCTGATCGCAGATCCCCACTACATTCTTTACATAAGAGTATCAAAAAAATTATATAACTCCATATCCAATATAGTCTAGGAAATAGATAAAATAGTAAATATATTATTACTTTTAAAAGAGACTTTTAAATGACAATATGTCATGACTATTGTACAGTGGAGGGCATAACTATTAGATATTAAAATGAAATGCTTTAAATATTCAAATGAAGGTTTTTAAATTGTCGTGAATATAATAAATTGGACCAAACGAATAAATAGCTTGGACAAAAGAGTGGGCGAAGCGGGAATGATGCGAATGCATTAACGATTGTTTTAATTTGAGAACGGTCCCCGACTGAGTTTAATGAGGACCTGGATGAGGATCGTGATCGGTTTATCATTACATTTCTCGTGTCAACTATGAGGGCTTTTCAAATAACGAACACAAAACAGAAAATCCAACCTCCCATAGAGCAGTTTTATTTAACGATTATCTATCTAAATTGGTTTTTATAGTGCCTTTTAAAATATTTTACAGTTTAAGACCATTTCTATACGCATACTATAAAATAAATTGACTTTTATTTAAAGAATCATACAATGTTTGTTTTACCATTTTCATTGCTTTATTTTCTGTTTACGTGAACATACCATTGCAATTTACTTTAATAATAAAGATTGTAATTCCTAATGTCAATAAAAAAGTAAATGCTAATAAATATAATAAAGCAATGAAAAGGAATATGACAGTACACCTTCAGGGTAAACGATTCAAAGGCAAGCCCAACACAAAATGGAAGGGTGTAGTGCTGAAAGATGTCAATGAGTGCAAAGTTTCCGAATATGACGTTAAGAACAGATTAAAGTGGAGAAGAAAAGTAAGGAAGGCTGATTCTACCACCATATAGGACAAACAGTAAGGAAATTATATAGATTATTGTTGACATTTAATTGTTATAGGTTCATAAACGCTGATTCACTGATACATTACTCAAAACGTTAGTAGACACGACGGACTTAAGGGTATAAATTAGCTACACATAATAGAGCAGGAACGGCTCCAACATTGGTCTCTAAGAGCAACTGATATACAACAAGCCAGAGTGACATCAGATGACTTCCTCAGCAGCCTATTGGTGATAAACAGAAGAATCAATTTTTAAGATAGACATCGTATGCTATTCCTTCTTTAAATGCTCCAATAATAATTAATTCTTAATTCGATTCTTTGCAATTTATCTTAAATTGACCAATCAAATAATGAAAGAAAAGTAAGAGAAGAACAGCTAAATACAAACCAGATGCAATCAGTTCTTCCTCATCCCTTCGCTTTATTTCAAGCCTAAAGTTACCACATGCAGTATCATATCTGATTACCTGTAATATATTACTGATAACTTTACTCTGATCTTAAATATTATCTTCCTATAAAAGATAATCACTATGGAACATTAAAACAATCCTTAAAAGATGTATTACTACATATATATTCCACGCGATTTCACATTCCATACAATGTATTTGACAATAGATATCTCAAATATTAGAAGAACTAGGAATTGATGATAATCTGAAGCAAAAATATCACAAATCTATCTAGTAGTTCACTATGTTTGTTAATTTCTACTATTACTTTATTCGCTTAGTGATCCAAAATGGTCTTGACATTCAAAATAAGAGCATTCCATTTATATCGATCCTGCATAGTTTTTACCAATTATTGGCTTTGATCTGATGCGGATCTAGCTTCTCTATACCATACCATCAAAATCTGAGTCCACCAAACAAAGCTATTAATTTCTATAATAAAACACGCTTGATTTCCATTTTTTGTTTAGATGTAAAATTAATTATGTTTCCAAGAACGAGTCATCAATGTTATTGACTTAAGTAACATGACTTATTTTAACTAATTTATACACTTACATTCGTAACAATGACTTCATTGTTAAATTAGAAAGTTAAGCATTAAAATCTTTTACATTGACGACGTTACAAGTTCATCTGACACTAGCCAAGTCCGTGTAGCTAATTAAGCCCTCCCTAACATTGTTTACGATCACACATCGTAACCCTTTCATGAATCGTTCCATCTTGTATTGCTCGCTTCATTTCAACCACACCCCAATCTATCAGACCTGCCGTAATTAATCAGCGGACCGGTCCCGTGTTATAGTTGACCACCTACAGAGACACTGCTTCGTGAATGTTCGATCTAAGTCAAGTGTGTACAAAGATAAGCGATGTAAGGGCTAACCTTTAACAAGGAGATAAGCGATGATATTAAAAAGTACTAAATGAAAATATAACAACGAGGAATTTCTTTTTATATATTGTTTTGAAATATTTCCTACGTTGATAATAAGTGACGATGTAATCTAAAATGTTTCACGCCAAGCCTAAAGAGAGTTGGTGCTTAATTGCACACACCATCATGTACCTGACGACAGATTTTCAACTTAAGAATGGTGTAGCTAGCCAAGAGTACTTAGAATATATCCTACCAGCATACCTACGGTTTCATCATGATGCTTCCTTTCACCGGAAGCTTCTACACAGTTTTTTTTTTATCACGGCAAAGTGACTACACTCTGCCTGATGGTAAACACAGTACAATCTAAAAACAATGGCGACCACCGAGAGAGAACCTATCCATCGCCGATCGCCGCTGTCATGCCGGCTTGCGAAAAGCTGGATATGCACAGGCTGATCCCGAAACCCGACCCGCAGGAGCGAATCACTATGATGGGTTTTTTCGCCATATACATGGTGGTTGCGACCCTACCACCCCGCAAAGTTGCAAGGATTCGAACCTACACTCACCGACGCCGTATCCGAACACGCTATTAATTAAGCTAGAATTATACATAATATGAACAGATAAAACGAAAAAAATTCGGTGTCGGCATTAAAAATACATCAATAGTATGGTATATTAAACGCTTCCCTATCCAATGTAAAGCATACCTTAAACCCTAATCCAATCAGCATTAGATACAAAAAGCAAGTCGCCGTTGCCTCAACACAGAACTGATAAGCTGATACACTTTAACCTGTGTGGTATTATCAAAGCAGATAATATACTTTACAAACTTTATAAAACAGGGTAAAGTGATGCTTAAAACCATGTTCAAATAAATGTAAATCGGTAAATAGTAGATAATTCCGTAGGGGCCCTCCATTAATTACGTGAGGGTTTTTTGGGAGTTTTTTTGATCTCTCTTCTACCACTGGTGAGATGTCATGAGATTATTCTCGACTTAAATGCGTTGGATTTATTTAAAAATACTAAATTTGCTTTATTTTTACTCTTATTACATTTAATTACAATAATTATTACATTACATTTCGGTATATCAATACAAATTACCTTTTTTTATATATCAAAGGAGGCAAACGAGCAGGCGGGCGACCTGATGTGAAATCATCACCGCCTTCCATAGAGACTAGCAACACCAGAGGAATCGCAAGTGCGTTACCAGCCTATGTTTAGGGGGAAAAGGTGGAGAAGGGGATAAGAGAGGGAAGGGGAGGTGGTGTTCCGGCGCTCTCACAGACCGAACGAAACGCAGCTATTCAAGCACTGTTACTTCACGTCGGTTTTCTGTATAGTACGAGACCCCGGACGAGCCGACCCATTCATGCTGAAACCAATAACAGCTTCAGCGTGTCTCTATCAGCCTCAGAACTATACATAACTTTATATTTGTTGATAGATGACATATAACAATTGCGTCAGAGTTAAACATATTTTAAGTCTAGAAACATGTTTTACATTAAATGAATCTGATTTTCACACATTTTTATCTGAAAACATGTTATATTTTTGCCTTTCATTTTTATCTCAAAAAAATTTATTGATATTTGCCAGAAACCCCCTCTCTCCCCCACTTGAAATTCTAATCTTATGGTGTTATTAATGTAAAAAAGATGAATATAATAAATTAACTAGATGTGAAAGGGTACAACAGTATGGATTTTTAGACGACGGTTATTTCTGGTATGATTGCTATGATAATTTGAATTGAAACAGATCTTTATTCTATTCATCAGATTCTTGGGAACATTAGGTAATTAGTTTAGTAGAAAAGCTAACAATTAAGTAGATATATGAAAAAATAAATTGTACATATCTTATTAAAACTCAGCTTAATTTGTTTCTCAAGTAATTATGTGATTGTTAAAATAGCACTATCTCGTAAAAATTTATATGTTAGCAAGTAATCTATTTGTAGAAATAGTACATATAGTTTCTGCAAATAGCACTTTCTCGTAAAAATGTATAAGTTAGCAAGTAATCTATTTGTAGAAATAGGACGTGTAGTATCTGCACATACAAATATACTAAACAAGCACTTCCGTTTTGAAGTCGGGTAAAAAGTATATAAAATTTCTAGTCCAAACTAGTCTCGTATCATAATACAATTACATAATCAATATTCAACCAAAATAGAATATTACAAGAATTCATTACAAAGGGTACAGATTATAAATATATCTCAAACGTATAATTAAAAGCCAATTTATGTAAATCGAAGGCATTATTACTATCATAAATAAAACTTGGGATGCGATCGTATTAAAACGATATAAATGAAAAGGTGCGGTCGCATTACGAGCGAGGAAGTTCACCAAAAGCATAAGAAGTAAGTGTAAGTCAATAAGCACCGGCTTATTTGCAAAGACTCGAACCTATGTGTATCGACGCGGCGTCTGAAAACACTAATCATTAGGCCATCATCGCTTTGGAAATGATATTGAATCTTTATCTTGTTTCTATTTCCGTAAAAAATACCACTAACAGAGGAGACAGTTCTAGTATCTGCTATATTACCTGGTCCCCTTTGATGTCTATACTTATAATATTGTAAAGCTGTAGAATTTGTTTGGTTGAAGGCGCAAATCTCAGAAACTACTGGTACGATTTGAATTTTGATTGAATTTTGATCAGTGTTAGATAGCTCATTCATCGAGGAAGACTATAGGCTATATATAATCACACTAAGAGCAGTAGAAGCGGAGCACCAATGTTTTTTTTCCTTTTGTGAGCTTTCGCTTCGTATTAGAGTTAGCCCAAAGTACCATTCCACGAGGATGAAGTCGAGAGGAGAAGCCAGTTATTTATAAAAAAAATATTAAGAATTTATTGCAAAGGTTAGTAATTGTTATATAAACTCAGTGTTGCTCACTTCTCCGCTTACACAAACAACAAACCTTAAAAGCGGTACTTAGAGATGATATATTAAATTTTATTGTTTTTAACTCTCACATTATAATTGAGTCATGAAAATCGAATAGCCATAATAACAGACGTAAATGTTTTAAAAATCGCTATAAATCACACTTTATTGTTTATATTATTTCATGTTTTGAATACTTTGAGCTCGGCAATATGAACTTTCCTTTGAACGGTTTTTTAACCACATTTTTAAATGTAATAAAATTATTTTTATGTTTTATGTCACAAATCCCAAATCCCTGTTTCAATAAATGCACGTGAGTCAGTCGTCTTTCCTTTCTCAGTATGTAGCAGTAGTGAGCGGAATATTGTTTAATATCTGGGGATTCTGTTTCGCTAGCTATCTATGATGTTATCTATGTTATCTAGTTATCTATGATGAAACATAGTTTGGTTTTCATACCATAACCACACACATACTTTTTTTCCAAACTTCTTGTTTTCGCACAGATATCATTTGGAATTGATAATATTAAGGGAGAGAGGGGCGATCGCAATTTGATACGATTCAGTACGTGTTGCATGAGCATAATATTAAGTCACCAAGATTTGTTAGTCCTGATATATATACAAGTGAGAGAAACGTGGTTCTTTCAAAACCGATTTAGATACAGGTGAGAGAGTCGTGGCAATTTCAAAGTCCGTTAAATGTTGCAGACTCCTTCTCCATCAAGCCCAAAAGATCGAATGGACATGTACGAAGACTATCACAAAGCAATATGTGCCCTGGTCTTTTTGTGCTAAACCTGGGGCAATGTTGAAGCAAGTGTTCAATGTTTTGCACAGATGTGTTATCGCAGGGGCAGGTGTTGTCGTCAATAATCTTAAAGCGAGTAAGGTATTGCTTATAATACCCATGTCCAGATAATATTTGTGTCATCTATACTAATATTATAAAGAGGTAGAGTTTATGAATTTGTGAGTTTGTGACGTTCTAAGGGATAATTTCAGGAACTACCGGTCCGATTTGAAAAATTCTTTCAGTGTTATATAGCTCATTTATCAGGGAAGGTTATAGGCTATATATCATTACGCTAAGACACATAGGAGCGGAGCAGCAATGAAGAGTGTTGCAAAATCGGGGCATTTTTTCCTTTTCAGAGCTTCCGCTGCGTCTTAGCGCAAAATTATCATTCGACGCGTACGAAGTCACGGGCAGAAGCTAATTAACTAATTATATTATCTATAATCTATACTTAATATTATAAAGAGGTAGAGTTTGTGACGTTGTAAGGGGTAATCTCAGTAACTACTGGTCCGATTGGGAAAATTCTTTCAGCGTTATATAGCTCATCTATCAGGGAAGGTTATAGGCTATATATCATTACGCTAAGACACATAGGAGCGGAGCAGCAATGAAGAATGTTGCAATTTTTTTTATCTCTTACCAAAAAAATACCGCTCAAGACGCTTAAAGAAGTTTTCACTTCATAAATTGTCATGATATAGACTGTAATGACGCTGCGCAACCGATTCGACTCAAAGAACTCAATAATGTTTGCACCATTACTAAAGCAGACATCCCATCTTCGCAACATAGCTAGAACTCTAGGGCATCAAATAGGTATTTAACGAATCTCAGAAGTGCCAACAGTGATCCATAAAAAGCTTTACTTGTTGTAATGCGGATACAGTTGTGAAAACCACTACACACAAAATATGCCATAACCGAATCGCACATTACTTGAGAAAGAAACATTAATGCATGCCGAAAAAGAATAAACGGTATTCCATCCTTATCTTAATTATGCAATAAATACAAATTACTTTAAGAAAGATCAGAAGCCGTGAATTACTTAAATCGTCTCATTTATTTCGTCCTGCGGTAAAATTGTACAAACTGCAAATCTGTTTACTGATAAAGATTTCTCGGCTCGTGACGTTAATGCATTTTTTGTATGTCCGCATACTTCATATTGTAACGGAGTGCGCGCTGCGGTGTCACTTGTGTTTAATTTTAGCTCACTTCGGATATACACTCATCAAAAAAGTCTAAGCAACATGTACTAATTTAAATTTTAGGATGGTTCTTCACATTATAACGTTGTATTTTATTTTTAAAATAATATCTTTAGGGTTCTATGATGTAAAAATAACAGCTGTTGACTTTATAGGTTCTTTTAATAACAGAAATGAACAATATTAGAATATACTGTAGAAACTAAGATACATAAGAAACTAAACTTTTTTCTTACAAAATGAAATTTCTAAAGAAAATGTATTTATTGTGAAAGAATAGAACAATTTAATACAAAGTATGGTCTCCTCTGCTATTCAGAACTTGTCGGCAACGATTATTCATTGAATTAATGAGACTGTTTATGTCATCTTGCGGTATTCGCTCCCAATGGAATTGTAGCAAATCCTTCAGCTGTTGGGTTGTTGTCGCTCCGTCCAAGTCCTTCAAAACACGTCTCTGGAGCATGTCCCATGCGTGCTCGATGGGGTTGAGATCTGGCGATTGTGCAGGCCAGGGCAATACCCGGATGTTCTCCGTTGCAAAGTATTCACTGGTTCGCCGAGCTGTATGTGAACGCGCATTGTCATGCATTAACCTAAAATCGGAGCCAAAGGTTTGTGCAAATGGGTAGACATAAGGTCTGAGAATATCCTCAATGTAATTTTCAGCATTCATGTTTCCATTTACAAAAACGAGCTCAGTTCGCCTGTTCTTCATAATACCCGCCCATAACATAACTGTTGAGCCGCTGTATGGATGAACTTCCTGAACGCACCTGAGCCTTTCAGTATTTCCGGGCCGACGATACACTCGCACCCTTCTTGTATCAGGCTTAAACCCGAATCGCGACTCATCGGAAAACATAATTTTATCCCATTGTTCCTGGGTCCATGTTATGCGTTCTCTACACCATTCATATCGACGAGCGCGATTCCCGTGACGTATCGGTGAGCACCTGATTGGGCGTCGAGCTCGTAGGCCGTACTCATGCAGTCGATTTCGCACAGTTTGAGGACTTACATCAACACCACTTGAAATTTGTAGCCTCAAACTTATCTCTCGAGCGGTTAACATCGGCTGGCGTCTTGCAGTCAGTTGTATGTACCGGTCTTGCCGAGTGGTTGTACTCCTTTTACGGCCTGGATGCTGTTCAGCGGGTTCTCCTGTATTATTGTAGCGCTGCCAAAGACGACAAATAACACTTCTATGAATGCCAAAATGTCGAGATACCTGAGATTGATTACTTCCCGCTTGCAACATCCCTACAACCCTTTGCATTTCATCTGCCATCAAATGACGTCGCTTCATGACGTAAAGAATATCTAACAATTCAATTTTGTCGCTAACTTTATTTAAATGGTTGGTAAAATTATAAAATCAAGACTAAACGTAGCAATTAAAACGCACTTAAATTCAAACAAATTCGCAGTCATTTGAATTTTATGAAAAAACAAAACATAATCAAATTTTTTTTTACAACCAGCCAGTATGTCATCAATAACAAAAAAGTTTACTTACCTACGCACTTTGTTTGAGTAAATACTTAGAAATTAATTAATATAAATGGTAAAATTTGTAATATCACGCATGTTGCTTAGACTTTTTTGATGTGTGTAGATACCACACGCCCCACAACACGGCTTGTCAGCACTATTACCTCATTATCGCTTAGTGTTATTTTTATAAAATACTTAGAAATTAATTAATATAAATGGTAAAATTTGTAATATCACGCATGTTGCTTAGACTTTTTTGATGTGTGTAGATACCACACGCCCCACAACACGGCTTGTCAGCACTATTACCTCATTATCGCTTAGTGTTATTTTTATAAGAGATATTTTTCTTTTTTTTCTATTGACTTTCTTTTCTATTGATGTTTATAGTTGTCAAATAAAATCGGCTGAGTGCCTTAAACGGTCGCCTTAGTAGTCCGGTGAAGCTGTTAAGACCTTGCTAGGTCACTAGAATAAAAATCAATAGAAAAGAAAGTGTAGAGGAAGGAAAAAAGGAAGATATTTAGGAATTTAATTGTCATTAAAATATTTCATTTTATGGAAAATGATTTATTAAATTATTAAATGACGAGTGGCAAGTGGAAATGCTATATGTTATTTTTAAATATTAAAACTACCTAACCTTCAAACCAATTAGCATAAAAAATTGTAAATAAACAAAAAGATAACAGATATATTACTTACTTCGAATAACTGCTTAGTATAGGACGACTTACAAATTTATCACAAAATTTTATTCACACTTCCGTTGCATACCTGCGTGACGTTACATCTGTAAAAATTTTACCCTCATGCGCCTAAAGAAGTTTCACTTCAAAATGATAAGTGGACAATGGAATGCAAAAAAGAAGTAGCCTAGAACCATCTAAGAAAACTTCATCGAATGGTCGTTCAACAATACATTAAATACTTTTAATGGAGCCTCAAAGGAACTATGCTTTTTCTTTTTTTATCAAAGCAATTGTGTACACAACCTCGACCCTTTTTTTTGGACTCACTACGCTATTGGCCTTACGGTCCTTTACAGCTTCAAGGAATTACGACGGCGACCACCTTACATCTGGTGCAGTACACGCAATACCGGAGTACTAGGGTGGTATGGTATATATAAACAACTGCATCACTAACATAATTACATGACGATAGATCAGTCATATTGACTCTTATTTGCGTTATTACGTTTCGGTACAATCTAGTAAATATCTAGCTCCCGAGAGGTTTCCACGTTATAAGTTTTTGGACTGCATTATACTCACCATCATATACAGTTCGCCTGGAATTCGTTGACCGCTACCACATCTAACTGCAATAAAAGACGTTTGTTTCTACGCGACTGAAATAGTTAAAACTGAAACGTATAATAGAAAGAGCGAAATATTTGGAACTAAAACAACAAACAGAATTAAAAAATCGGATTTATAAATGCTCTGTGATGGAGCGAAACACGTATAATCGATAGTGATCACTACACGTTAATATGCAACATATCAATCATATTTATATTAGCTGGCCCGGCGGACGTTGTCGATAACAAAAAAAAAAGTGCGTGCGTATAAAGTATACATGTCAGAAGTGAAACTTCTTTGGCGAACTAATTTATAAATCTTGTTTATATTTATACAAATCTAAAACTTTAGATTTCCGAGACTTAGAGGAAGGAAAAAATTAAGATATTTAGAAATTTAATTGTCATTCAAATATTTTATTTTATTTAAAATGATTTATTAAATTATTAAATGACGAGTGGCAAGTTGAAATGGCACATGTTATTTGTAAATATTAAAACTACCTAACCTTCAAACCAATTAGCATAAAAAATTGTAAATAAACAAAAAGATAACAGATATATTACTTACTTCGAATAACTGCTTAGTATAGGATGACTTACAAATTTATCACAAAATTCTATTCACACTTCCGTTGCGTACCTACGTGACGTTACATCTGTAAAAATTTTACCCTCATGCGCCTAAAGAAGTTTTACTTCAAAAACAGATCCACTGTGACGGATTTAGCACCATTTATCACTTAACAGTGGTAGAGCCACGCTAAAGCTATTACTGGTGTCTGCATGATATGGGTCAACTCTACCGGATTAGCACCACCCTCTCACAGAAAACCGAGGTGAAGTAACAGTGCTTGCATTGTTGCATTTCATTCGGTCAGTGAGAGCGCCGGAGACCCAACTCAAATCCCCCATCTCCTCCTCCAACCCTGAACACAGGCTAGCAACGCATTTGCGACTCTCCTGGTGTTGCTAGTGTCTATGTATGGTGGTGATCACTTAACATCAGATGAACCGCCTGTTCGTTTGCCTCCTATGATATAAAAGAAAAAAATGTATTTGGTAATCATGACGTAATTGCAGGTCTCTACAACCCCGGTTGATAACGTAATCACCACCTGTTCCCAAAACACGACACGTATTGTAATTGGAGTCAAATTTTTCGTATTCCGTCACCCAGCAATCCAGAATTTATCCAATAATCCCAGATGATTTTGGAAATAAAAATCTTTGTAATTTGATTTTTCACTTGGCAACCCTAATCTTTAGCAATCAGACAAACGTGTCGCCGAACTTTATGGCGAACAAACTGCTTTTTAACATTAACGGGTGGTTTTACTGCAACTCGTTATGGTAAAATATTAAGTCGGCTTTGTTTATTATATATCCGTCGCAGGACTGAAAATGTCAGCGTATTATCAGAAAAGTCTTTAATTTATTTATTATATCAGAACAGAACACGCTTTGTTCACATTTACATTATCTATGCATTAAAACATTATATTAATTTTTAAGAACATTAAGCACACGGGGTGTGAGTTATTTTGCATAGTTCAAGCTCGTATGGAGAAAAAGGCAAAGATAAAATTGATGTACATTTATCTACAATATGCGTTACAATGAAATCAACTACAACATTCATTGTTTCCATGTATACTGTATTGTTACATTTATAATGTCGAAGGCATAAAAATCAAATATATATTAGGCCATAGAAAAACAATCGCTCTAATTACTGATTATCGGTAAAGAAGTTGTTAAATTATTCTATATATAGATAGATAGATACGACACAAGCCGAATGCTTAGGTCGATCGCGCCTCTCTATCGCTTGTTCCGCGCTCTGGCTTGCACGCTCGGCTCAAGCGGAACGTGACAATGAGTCATAGGTTTTTGTTTGTGCAGCCGGTGTTCATCGATTTATAAGATGTTATCACGTCAAAAAAGTATATATGCAATGATCATTAAGGTACACGTTATGTGACAGAAGGACTTCATTAAAGTCCAAACTTAAAAGAATAATGATTACAATCGAGTTATGATCACTACATTGCCATCAGTGTATAAAAATTAATGCTATATTATCTGAGATAGTTAATCTTATGCGTCATTTAATCGATCCAATTTTACTATAACTCGCTACTAGGCGACGCTGCAGTGCTTCAACTTTTCTTTAGTTAAACCGATCATTATGAAAATTTGTATGCATAAATATTTGAACACAGATTTGCGCTTTCCATTTTTCTATAAATAATTTAAAAAAAAACTTACAACCGATTTATTAAAATGTTTAATTTATTTTATGTAACAAGGAATAATAGACAAAATTGTAATAGGAATTAAAGAAAAAAAAAGAAGATTTATTGTAGAACCCCCATATAAGTATTTATAGGACATTTATGTTCTTCTGTCTCATATTATCTTCTATTTTTTTAATAATTTTACGACGTTCTGTTATATTTTGTAATCATTGCAGCATCTTGTGTAATATAGTTTAGCTATTGTACACAAGTGGCTGGAAAATAAATGAATTATGAGATATCACAAAACTATCTGGAAAGCAAACAGTATAATAAACCACTTGGTAATTACAATAACAATCTATAGTTGAAGATTAGCGCCCAAAATAAGAACAAGAAAATTTTTGATACTTCAACAAATTAAAGAAATAAATTCACCATCTCAAATGTGATTCGAGATCGCTACAAATTTCTTATAACAATTTCAAAGGTATATTTCTACAAACAATAACAAAACAATTTTATCTCAAGCGAGAATAATGAAAACGCACGACATTTCAATGTAAAGCGGCGCGTACACCGCCCGAGGTCTCGTCGCGTCTCGTCGAGGCGTGCTACATACGTGCCCGATTCGGTAAATCTCAATGTAACGTGTAATTACATGTCGACGTTCATTAATAATGCATAGCTCGATCAAACGTGGGACATTACTTCGGTTTTGATATTGAGTAGTAACTACACTGAGTACTATTCTATATTAAACACTTTTATGATCTAAAATATGCAAGCCATGAACTAGTAATCGCTAGCATGTCTTCAAACAAAAAACTGCCGAGACTACTTCCACATTTAAGTCGCTTGACCCGACAGATATCATACAGATTTTCTGAGATGAGCTGATGAGAGACGCACCTGAGACACGTATGCGCCTCGTCTCGAGCCTGTACGTTCACTACAAGGGTAACAAAATTACCTGCGTCCATCATTCGCTTATCTTACAGCGGCTAGAAGTATTTCCTGATACTTTGCCACCTCGAAAGAGGGCTCGAGGATCTGCTTTCTCTCCTTTATTTTGGGTGCATTACTTGCTCACAGTACCACCTGACATCAGCCCACCTATTCTCATATTCTGTCACTCTTGACATACAGGTATAAGACATCAGACATTATTGCCGCGATAAGATCTGAGCATGGCGAGTCCCATACGGTATATACGACAAAGGTATGCTGCATTTAACTTGAATATAACAGTAAATGTATATAAATATAAATAAAAGATTACGAAATAAA
>MU159352.1:216538-231724 GCA_015888305.1 Antheraea pernyi | reverse complement strand
CTTCACGTATTAATATATATGATTCTCTTAACAAATGGTTTTTTTTTTCTATTTAATATGTATATATTCTCTCTCTTCCCGACTATTTGTCCCACATGGTGGTGGGGTCAGCCTTCCGTATTTTACTTCTCCACTTCGCTCTGTCCTTGACATCGTCTTCGGTAACTTTGCACTCGTTCATGTCCTTCAGAACTACACCCTTCCAATTTGTTTTGGGCCTGCCTCTGGGTCTTGGACCAGGAAGGGATAGTTGGAGTGTTAAATTCCCTACGTAGTCTGTTGGCTTTCTTTTCACGTGACCATACCATCGCAGCCTACTTTCCGTAATCTTATCGGCAATGTCGCGCACTCCTAGGCTACCCCGCACGTATTCGTTGCGGATTTTATCGAGCCGCGTTATGCCACACATCCACCATAACATCTTCATTTCGGCAACTTGGATAGTATGGATGTTCTTTTTATTTGCAGCCCATGTTTCACTGCCATACATAAGGACTGGTCTTATAATGGACTTATATATTATTGCGTCAAAGATCGCCGAAATGTTTTATTTGGATCGTAAATTTTAGTGGCAGAAGTCAATAGGTTAATATAAGGTATTTATGTGTTATCTATGGTTATGTGTGAGCCTGGTTGGATGAATCAATAAAAGTCATTATTTCATAAGTATCCCATTACTCTTTACATTGCTATATTAATCACTATAACTAATTAGCCATAAACACGGATTTATTTGATATACGTATGCTTATATACACGTCTACAACCGGACTGCTGTAGAATATTATAGTGGAACGGGAAAACGATGAGTGAACTTTGACCCCTGCATATCCATAGCGTGCACTTTATAGATATGCAAGCGTGCGTCCCGACAAGGTAGATGCAAAATTCCAGTAAATGTTATTATATTTTCCCTAAACTATTAAATACTGGCCTATACTCGCGACTTCGTCTCCATTGCTTTATTATCTTAACAGTATATTCTATTTACAGAGGAAAAAAATTTAAAGCAAAAATATACTTTGCTTGCAATATTTCTATGTAAACAATTATCCATTACACAATTATCCGTTTACTTTTTCTGTCCTGCGCATGCGCACGAGACCGTTTGCTCCACTTTATAAAACGCTGAACGCGTAGCAATTATGAAAATCATACTTAAAACTTTTATAACTTTTGTTACACTAATCACGTATAGAGTCGATGCAGTCAGGAATGACAATAAACACTCTGAAGGCACTGTAACTATTTGTCCGGGCAGAGCTTCGCCTTACAGTAACTTCCACATAGGAGTGCGTGCAGATCAGCAACATCTTTCACTTTATATGCTGAACTCCCACCAATGTAGTCTCACCGGGGTGAATAATGAATAGTCGACCAATAGCGTTCGAGGTCATTAGTAACACCCCCGATAAAGTCAATAGCGCGGTATCGCAGGTCAATAGTGGTTCCCCGGGTGGCGTTGTAGTCTCGCCTCTTGGGTATGTCATAGAGGTACCGGACGTAGTCATTAACACTTTATATTCAATGACGATATTGTAATATTTTTTAGACAAGACCTTATTAAAAATGATGTCTTTAGCGCGACAAGAGTTGAGAGTACAATACTTTTATTTATATAAAATAGTAACAATACATTTCAATAATTTGTAGAAATGTCTGTCTGTTTGTTTGTATGAACACGCATCACTGCTAGAGTACTGGGTTCACAATAAAACCTCGTTGACAGCTGACATAAATCCATAAAGCATATCCTCGAGAGTAACTTAGTCTTCGTTTCATTAAACTCAGTCCACTCTATCATAAGTTATTGTTATTTGAATGACGGCACGAGTTAAGTTCGAGAGAACAGTAATAATCTATACTAATATATAAAGCTAAAGAGTTTGTTTGTTTGTTTGATTGAACCCGCTAATCTCAGGAACTACTGGTCCAATTGAACAATTCTTTCGGTATTAAATAGCTTATTTATCAAGGAAGGCTATAGGCTATATATCATCACGATAAGACCAATAAGAGCGGAGCACCAATGAAGAATGTTTCAAAATCGGGCACTTTTTTTGCTTTTGAGAGATTTCGTTAGTATTATATACGTTGCTATGGTAACGTGGTAAGTAATAATATTCCTCCAATATGACAGGCGAAGGAATTAATCCATACTGCCAATTCTGAATTTATGTGGTAAGTATCAACGCTAACATTTTCAAAGTTCATTTTGTTTTCCTATTCAAGAAGATTATACTACTTTTATTTCTAATTTTTTTCCAAAGTAACTATTCCACGCGGACGAAGTCGCGGGTAGAAGCTAGTATGTAAATAATTCGGGTGATTTTTTTTCACACAACTTTATTCGATGCTATTTCATTTCAGACTACATATAGTTTCTATTATAATAAGTAAATAGTTTATATACATACACAAAAAAAAAATACTGAGGCACAAGCACTGATTATTTTATCCAGCATAAAGCATAAAAAGTCAGTCATTCAGTTACTGTTCAATACTAATGCGATACGTTTGTCGGCTAGAATAAAATCATATGGTTTCACATCATTTAAATTCTATATATAGAAGATCGCACAAATAGTGCTTGATTCTAAATAAGATAGAATTTTACAATGCTTTTATAAATACCTACGATGTACATTCAATGAAATTTTCCTTCTCCCTTAAATTTGAATTCAGAATTTTTGTATTAAATTTATTACCAAGAGCTTAAAGTAAATTTTAATTTAAGATTATCTACGATAGGAGTGTCTATAGTAAATAATCTGTGTTTGAATTAATTTTGATAACTAATTAAACTTTAAGAATCGAAATTATGGTTTATTTAAATATAATAATTATGCCTAATAAATATTTGGTTTTTTGTATTTTATATATATATATATATATACTTCTATACTATATACTATAAAGTTTTATATATATAAAAACGAAATCAAAATATTTATGTTAAAATTGGTAAACTAATTAGGTTTAGTTTAGAATATGAAACTAAACTGTGTTCGTTGTGTTTGTATGTTCGTCCGCTGTGCATGTCGAAACTACTGCACAGATTGTGATAATAATTTAAGAGGTTATTCTGGGAACGCCCGAGAAGGTTCCTGTATATATATATATAAATGTTTTTTTCCAAATATATGAATGAAATTGTTTGCCTTCAAATGAATGAAAGGGCTTTTTCTTCTTATTGAAACTTTTTACACTACATTTGATATTATTTTGACATGTTTGACATTGTAGCGTGCTGGCCAATTATATTGTTTCTGGCCTTTTTAAAATAGAACGATATATTCGATATGAATGTGACAGACGTATATATATTTGTCCTCAAGATACAAATCCATAATTAAAAGTCTCGATTGCAAAATCAGTGTTTAATTTACCTCATTTATACCGTATTGAACACGCTCCAAAAACATATTTCAATGAAACATCAGTTATCACATTTAGTCAATTCAATTTGTATGAATGTCATTGTTTAGGAATTAATGTAGTTATGGCATGGATACGACGGCATAGTGGGATCCAGGGTAATGAAGCTGTTGATCTTCTTGCTAAAGAAGCTATCCAGAATGGATATTTTGATCACTGTAATAATATTCCGTGCAAGTCATGGCTTTATAACTTTCGTGACTGTTACAAACTTGTTGCGTCTACTATATATCTGTAGACTGATGAGTTGTGCTCTCCAGTCCATCCGGCAGCGATTAGAATCAGGGACAACTCAATATGTGAATGTGGGTTGGATGAAGACACCCTAGAACACATTTTTTTCAATTTCTCCAATTTAGTATTGTATTATATAATATTTTACTTAACAATATACTATGTCCGTTTGTCCGTCCGTTTAACAAACGCACAAAGGTGTGTATTTTCTCTTTTTGTCATTACTCTGGCTAATCTTATATGTCTTAACAAAATTAAACTTTAACATAACACAATGACTAACAGTAATTATTATGTAAATATATATTTATTTAAGGGACGATGTCTGTAAGTGTTGTGTTTATCTTTGTGTACTTCAGAGGCCTTATCTGGAAGAACTAAATTATATAAAACAAAATCTGGTCGAGTTCAACCCCACTAAAACGCAAGTCTGTATCTTCACCGCAAAAAAGACTCTCTTTGACGCAGTTCCTATCTTTCAGGGAGTCCCCTTGGTTGCTAAGCCTAAAATCAGTATCCTGGGTGTCGATATATCAAGCAACGTTCAGTTTGGTGGTCATTTGGAAGGCAGAGCAAAACTGGCCTCAAAAAAATTAGGTGTTCTTAACAGAGCAGGACGGTATTTCACACCGGATCACCGCCTTCAGCTTTATAAGGCGCAAGTCCGTCCACACATGGAATATTGTTCCCACCTCTGGGCCGGAGCACCTCAATGTCACCTACTTCCTTTTGACCGAATCCAACGTCGAGCGGCTCGAATCATCGGCAACCAGGTACTCTCCTTAAGGCTAGACACTCTGGCGCTTCGTAGGGACGTTGCGTCGCTTTGCGTCCTCTATAAGATCTACCACGGAGAATGCTCTGAAGAACTGTTTGGATTGATACCTGCTGCTGAGTTCCGTTACAGAACGACTCGTCAGGGACTGAAATTCCATCAGTGTCATCTCGATGGTTGGAAGTCGTGCACTGTGCGCTTCTCACGTACGTTTTTTCCGCGTACGACAGTTCTCTGGAATGAACTCCCAGCGGCAGCGTTTCCAGAACAATACAATCTGCCTTTTTTCAAAAAACGAGCCTATTCCTTTCTCAAAGGCCGGCAACGCATCTGTGATTCTTCTCGTGTCGCAGGTGTCCATGGACGGTGGTAATCACTTACCATCAGGTGACCCGCATGTTCGTTTGCTGCCAATAGTATAAAAAAACCAAAATAATACTACCTATAAAGTGAATCTCCCATGACTGACTTAACACTGGTAGAACTCGTATCTATGAAACTCCAATATTAAAAAGTTGAAGTTGTACTTTGTGTGTTTGGATATTCGGGGTAATCTCTGGTACTGGTACTGGTAGTGATCCGATTTTGAAAATTTTTACGCTGTTAGAAAGGTATATTAGACTACGGTTGTTGTGTATTGTTGCGAGGATAGTAAATGGGACGTGGAGGTGAGGGCCACAGTAGCCACCCAGGGGATGCCGGGAAGACATTTCTTGCCAATATATATAGGATGGTTTGGATTTGCAATTGGACCCTACAATCGGGTTCTAGGATTTTTAAAGATTTTTCGCATATGGAAATAAAATTGGATTACCTATTTGGCGCAGGCGAAGTTGCACGGGTCAGCTAGTTGATTATATAAAATTCTACATCTTTAAGGGTTGTAACATTGGAGTGTTGGCGCGAACTCTTTCATTGATCACAACAGATACAACATCAACAACCCCAATTACACTATATACAAATAATGTTTTAGATAAATGATGTTATATATTATAGATATTTATAAAAAATTAAAAGTATCAAGACGCTTTAATCCAACTATCCTAGTGTTGCTTGCTACAAAATTTCATTTCCCCATTTTTCACGAGATTCTGGTATATCTATTAGTATTACTTACAATGTTACAATAAAAAACAAAAGACAACCTACAGTTTGTTAATATTGAAACAAATGTTCCCATAAACAACAAAGCCCTCTTCACCAGCTAATCATCCTATAATATTAAAATATATTTGATCAATCGGCAATTGATATGCTAATAATGGTGTTTTTTTAGCAATATTAAAGAGATTTTATCTCATAAATCGTCAATATTTATAAATGCAAAACATTAGCTTTTATGTTAGAAAATATATATAGCGTTATATTTGCATGTCCTTAGTTGATAGTGCAGTGACAGGTCAGTTAGGAGTGACCTCACTTCTCGCCCTGGTCTCGGGTGCACGGGTTCGTAGCCCGTATGTTAAACTGTAAATATGTACATATTTATCAATCACCAACACTATATGTCATTTTTGACATATAAGAGGTGTTTATTTAATTTAATATAAAATAACCTAAAAGTAGGAGTTTTTGGCGGGATCTTGGTCTGTGGAGGAGTGAGAGGAGAGGAGTGGATTTAATTTTTTATTTATAATCTTGTGTTACTTGAATCTATATTGTGTAAAATGGTGGTGTTTTATGTAATATAGTTTGTTTATTGTGCATAAGTGAAGTGAATGGAAAATAATACCATGGACCATGAATTCTGAGATACCACAAAAACTCCATGGAAAGTTCTAGCAAGATGGCCACCATCTTGTTAGTTCATTGAAATTATATCAACAAACTCGTAATATCGATACTCACTTGACAATGGCAGTAATAGTCTACTAGAAGACTGGTTGTCAAAAATGGAATGGAAGAAGAAATTGTAATACTATCAACTACTCGACAATGGCAGTAATAATCTAAAAGATTGGTTGCCAAATATAAAGTAAAAAAAATCCTAAAAGTAGTGAAGTATTTTTTCATTTGGAATAATTAGAATAGAACAAAAACCATTAAATTGTAATAAAATTCTTTACACGTATACATACTCAGAGTACAAAAAAAAGTGAGCAGAGTACCCGTAAAACTGTAATTCACGCCCTATTTTTTCAGTTGTATAGTCTACGTCAAACTTCTTGTCAACATTTGAATGCGTTCTGAGGATGACAGCCTAAAAATAAGGCGTAATTTTTTTCGTAGTGTGAATACATAAAGGATTCTGTAAAATATGTTTTTAAAGTTAATATCTACACTAATATTATAAAACTGAAGGGTTTGTTTGTTTGGTTGAACGCACTAATCTCAGGAACTACTGGTCCGAATTCTTTCAATGTTATATAGCTAATTTATCGAGGAAGGCTTATATATAATCATGCTATGACCAATAGGACCTGAGAACCAATAAAGAAACTTTCAAAATAGAGGTTCTTTTTTCTTTTTGTGAGCTTCCGCTGCGTGTTAGCGTTAGCCAAAAGTATCTAATCCACGCGGGCATAAGATAGTTCGAATAATAATTTAGAACAATAATAGCTAAACTAGATTTATATTTATTAAATACTCTTTAAGAACAACAGAACCTGTAAAACATTCTATTCTGGAAGTATTCACACCTATTTCTATTACAATGTAGCAGTGCTCACGTACTGTGTTTTAGCCTAAAATGTGTGGTTGGCAATATACACTGTTACATGAACCGTTCTAATTCAGGTCTCAAGAGGAATGACCTATCAAGATTATATCCTTTTAAGGACGATAAATCATCAAATCACTTAACAGAAGATGGACTGCATGTTAATTAATTAATTAATTGTTTTCAATTGTTTTGTAATTAATTTAGTAATTAATTAAATAATTAATTGGTGATGTGATCCAAGGTACTAAACACGCTACACCTAGAGAGACTGGCTTTGATATGCAGCTTCGGGAACACACCTATAGATAGGTGCTTGGTGACATATCCTCAACTTGGAGAGAATTATCGAGGCGGACTTAGAAGAAGCGCTACCACGATGCTCGGTTTTCATTACGATATTTTCTACTACTTCATACTACTAACAAAAGCTCATTACAATTTTGGAGTTATACTTCTTTTGACGCGTTAGGGAAAAATGATGAGAAATTTTTACGATGCGCGCGCACACCTTCACGTTGAACCGACACCCTGAAGTTAGCTATAGTCAACTTTTTCTATTGTTAGTGTCGTTTTGTCTACAAATGTTGAATAAGGCAAAAGATAACATTTTTGAAAATATTTTTATCTTGTTACGCCAAAGAAGTATAACTTCTAACGCGTGTACATAAGTACACACACTTTTTTTTTAATTATTATTGTAGCACGGCAAAGTGACTGCACTATGCCTGATGGTAGGCACAGTACAAGGGGTACAAGCACGAGAGACAAGATATTATCGCCAGTCACCGCTGTCATGTAGGCCTTTTTTTATGTCATAGCAGACAAACGAACAGGTTGGGTCACCTGATGTTAAGTGATCACCACCGTACATAGACACTAACAACACCAGGGGAAAGTGCGTTGCCAGCCTGTGTTTTGGGGGAAATGGAGGAGTTGAGAGGAGAGGGATTGGGAGGGGAGGTGGTCCTCCGGCGCTCTCACTGACCGAATGAAACGCAACAATGCAAGCACTGTTACTTCACGTCGGTTTTCTATGAGAGGGTGGTACTACCCCGAGCGAGCCAACCCATTCATGCTGAAATCAATAATAGCTTAAGCGTGGCTCTACCACCTACCAAGTACGGCGTAAGTACGGCCTGCGTAAGTGTCTCTTTACGTTACGCTTGAAGGACCCCACGTCATAGGAAGGAGGGAACACGCTGACCGGGAGATTGTTCCACAGCTTTACGGTATGGCAAAGATAAGATGTTGCAAACTTTTTACTTCGTGTCCAGATACAATTTGATACCATAGATACCATAGTGAAAACCCAGAGAGATTCTGAGATAGTCCAAAACAAATTAAAAAGGTGTAGTGCTGAAAGATATGAAGGAGTGCAAACTTTCCGAATGTGACGTCAAGGACAGAACGAAGTAGAGAATGAAAATAAGGAAGACTAAACCCACCGCCATGTAGAATTAATAGCCAGGAAGAAAGAGAGAGTTGCCATAATGAAGATTGGTATCTTATTTGATTAGCATTATGGTATAATGCTTTGCAGGATCATCAAATACGCTTATACAATTACTCGATGTAGTGATATATGCCCTCTTAGTTTGTAAATTTTCCTCTAAAAGTTTCCAAAGATCATTCTGTTTTACGTGTGAAATTAGCTCTCCAATTTTAAAAGAAATACTGAAAACGTTCCAATACATTCTAAGATTCATTCATCGATTACTTACGTTTACTCACTATTTAATTCGTGGAGTTTATTTGAACTCGTTTACATAATACGCTCGGTTGAATATTGAGAAGGAAAATTTAAAGTGATTAATATTTATAACTGAGCGAAATCCGTATCGATACTAGGAACTGATACTATTTTGATGAAATGATGACGACTTGACACTTTCAGTCATAATATCTCAGAGTAAACAAACAAGCGGTCGGAAAATTTTCTTATACACCGTAAATAAATTAACGAACTGGTTCGATAAATTAAGTGGAAGTTGGGTACGTATAATCGTTCGATCTATTTTTAACATAGCCTATTATTAAACTGATCGATTGAAATTAATACTAAACACTTGTATCTGAAGTACTACTGATATAATTTAGGTAATATAATTAGTGACGTAAGCGTGGCGAGCTAATAAATTGTAATTCAGGCTATGATATATTGAGAACTTACATACTTCTTCTATTCTATGAATCTCATGTCCAATTCGATTGGCTTCACAGAAATACTTGTTTTTGAAAACTGAATTACTAATCTATAAAGATGTTAGTTCGCAATATTGTTTCAGTTTAAAAAAAAAAACCATACTTTCTAAAGAAGTAATAAGTTTTTCAATATATTGAGGGGCACTAGGACGTAGTAATTGTACCAGACTGTTCGCGACTATCATATTCCAGCCGTAACACCAGCTATAGCAAGCACGCTAACCAAACGGGTTAGTAGAAACCGGCATCATAATATGTGTTGGTATATGATCGTGGTGACAAACTCGTCATAGTGATTCTTTTTTATAGCTTTTATAACTGTATATCCGGCTGTCGAAAATCCTGCAGGCTGGCTTGACAGCAACGACTGCCGATGGATTGCAAAACTCGCGGTGGTTGCCGTTATTTTTGGATTGCATTACGCTTACCATCACACATGGTAGTCTTTTATCGCTCTTCAATAAATGAAAGCTTATAATATTACTAGATGACCCGTGCAACTTTGTTTGTACCAAATCGGTTACAAACTCGAAATATCTTAAAAACATAGAACCCGATTGTAGCGACACTTACCGGGTCCAATTGTGAACCAAACTATCCTATATATATTGCTAAGAAATATTTTCCCAGTATCTCCTGGGTTGTTGGGTTATGGGGCCCTCACCTCCACGCCCCAACAGTAATCTATTATACATTTCTAATTGTGAAGGAAATTTCAAAATCGGATCAGTAGTACCAGAGATTACCCCGAACTTCCAAACTCACTAACTTCAATTTCAAATTTTTAATATTGGAATTTCATAGATACGAATTCTACCAGTGTCAAGTCAGTCATGGAAGAGTAACTTTATAGATAGTATTGAATTTTTATTATATAATTTAGATCTTCCAGATTAGGCCGCTAAGATACACAAAGACAAACACAACACTTACAGACATCATGCCTTAAATTATATATTTACATAGCAATTACTGTTAATGATTGTGCTATATTAAAGTTTAATTTTGTTAAAACATATAATACAGAGTCAAAAAGAGCAAATACATGCCTTTGTGCCTTTGTTAAAATCAGAGGGAAGTAGTATATTGTTAGGTAAAATATCATACTTGATTGAGGTAATTGAAAAAAAGAGTGTTCTAGAGTACCTTCATCCAACCCACATTCACATATTCAGTTGTCCCTGATTCTGATCTCTCCAAGATGGACTGGAGAAACATTTGATTAATTGTGATAACTGATATTTAATTGAAATATGTCAAACATGTCAATATAACATCAAATGTAGTGTATAAAGTTTCGATAAGAAGAAAAAGCCCTTTTTGTTTAAATAAAAACAATGTCTTTAATATATTTAAAAAAATCTTTATAAAAATAGATTTTTTGAGCCAGGAACCCTCTTAGGCGTCCCCAGAACACGCTACTAAATTATTATCACAATCTGATTAGTAGTTTCGGCATGTAAACATTCAAGACAAACATTGATTTTTATATATAAAGATATTAATGTTATGAATAGGTTTTTTTTCCTTTCTGCAGACTCTTGGTCCTCACCTTTTTCGATGCCGTTAATTTTATTAGTTTAGTTAAAAATCGTTTTACTTGTGAACAACTATTGTTATTCTATTTATGTATTAAATATTATGCGTTTACTACATTACGTTACGTTTCTTTACTTTACATTATAGCACCTATTTTTCATAGAAATTATATCCTTTATGGTGGCTTAATTTTCATCTTTTATTGCCATTTTTAAATTGTAATCCACAATGTCCCGACCGGAGCGTTTACGGCCCTACGAATAGGTTACAATTCCTGTAATGAACCGGGCCTTTCAGTGTAGAGCTTTTTTAATGTCCACCTAGTTATCCTCCAATCTTAAGTGGGAGATTTTAACCAGATACCTATAGCTTTGTTCTAGCAGCTGAACTTGAAAGTCAACCGTCCTCTAGAATCTAGATCTTAAGCGACATATAAAAAAGACAAGCAAAGTCTTTCATCTTAAAAGATAAAATTCATTCAACATTTATTCCGTCACAAAAATAAATGTCACCAGAAAAACTATTTTTGTAGAAAATACACGAAGACATATCGATATTTATTAGACTTTTTCAACAGTAAAATGATCTAAGCAACGAATAGCTAATTCGTTCGATGACCTCCGACGACGTTATGAATACTTCGGAATCTTTTATGCGTAAGGGCAAAAAATATGTTTTTTGGTACAACGTTTTCTTTAAAGTATTTATCGTAGAGTAAGATTTTCGCATTATTCCTTTGAAATAAATTTAAAAGACATCTACGTCCTTAGATATTTATTTCCCATAAAAATGATATCAGTATAATATTATAAAAAAACCACCTGTTTGAATTTTTAAACACAAAGGTCGATGAAACATTCGCTATCCTTTGAAATCCCCGAGCGCCTATTCCGCTGTCTTGAGGGCCAATTTCCTATTTGAAGGGTGCCAATTGAGAGTTTCCTTACAACAAACATGATGCAGCGTTACTCCAGGTCAAAGTTCGCTTTTCTCAGGTCAGGTCATCGAACGCGGTGCCGATAACAGTCGGGGTCACAGTCAAATTAGATTCAGTAAGACAGATTGCGTAAGTACTTTGAAGCAAATTATAGAATATTATTAAAATATAACATACCTATAGGAAAAACAAAAACACTCCCCTACACCAAAACTACTATACATTTTATGTGATTCGATTTTTTTTTTAATATTTTTGAAGAGTAAGGCAATTGCATTTTAATTATACGTAGTCATGTACCTCAACAATGTTAACCAGCCAGATTCTAAGGCACACAACAGAGAATAGATTTCAAATCGTAACAATCACTGTAAATTTATTTGTAAATCTCACCGTTTCTACTAGAATAATAATCTATAATTCTATTTATCGCTGCGAGCTTTGTACCAAAATTAAATACTCTTTCGCAGCACCCGTACAACTGTGGCGTAGCTAAAGGTTAACTTTCTGCCAGTGCGAGTAACAAAGGAAGCAATGTACACAGAGTAAAGAAAGGTATCACACTCCAGTATCACCAGAACCTCCTTCCTTTATCAACCCAGCACTGAATTTGATTTTCGTTTCGGATGAGACGATTCATCGCATTGTAACTGAGAGGCAGTCAGTTCAACACATCATAAAAGAATGTCCACTGAGGATTTTTCTCCGGGTGCCGTGATCGCCGAATGAAGACACTCTAAGGTTAAAATTTAATTATAAAGAGATTGGGTATATATATATGCTTTACCGCATATATAACGGAGACTGTTCTGAAGAACTTTTTGATATGGTGCCCTCATCAGTGTTTCAACCGCACTACCCACCGCTGGCTGGTTCTCAGCCAAATTCCTAAAGCCCAACAGAATGGTGACAACTGTAAAGTTCTCTAGACGCTTTATTATACGTACGCTATCGTTGCGGAACGGGTTACCCAGTACGAAATTCCCCCAAGGATATGACATGGGGATTTTCAAAAAGATTTTGAAACGCGCTTCAAGGTCAACAACATAACGGTAATAATACTCCTGGTGTTGCTGTTGTCCATACGTCATTTACCATTTAACATCAGATGGGCCGTCTGCCTGTTTTACTGCCCTTTGGCATAACAAAAAGCAAATTTCAAAAATTGTATAAACTCGTACATGTTAAATTAAATAACTTCTTACAGTCATTTATTGTAATAATATATTCAAATACGAGTAATTATTTATATTAAGGTTCTCAAACCATCGCAATATTATTTTTTAACATGTATTCACTTGAGTCTGACTACTACACAGAACTGTACTATGACGACAATTTACGTTCACTTCAATTTACACGCAAAGGGATACAATTTCCAAAGACTAACAACACAGTGAAAAGACTTGATGAACTTCCTTTGGGAAAAGTTACCTGATCTTTATACTGTATGTTTAATCACAGTGTAATAAACTTTTATCAACAATAAAGCTTATTTCTTACAATTATTTTATATATACTAGTGGGCCCGGAGGATGTTTTCCCGCCCTGGTAATAAATAAAACCTTGATAAATTATATACCTAAACGTTCCTCAGTCATAATGTAGTACACATCTTCTACAACATTGCATGTCACAATAACTGACCTTATAAAGAGTAACTTAGACTATTTTATTTTATTCCCCACGAATTCGTCCGCAGTGCTATATCCAAAACATTTGAACCGATTTTCATGGAATTTCCACTGGTAGATAGCTAACCTCATAAGAAGTAATTTAGGTTTTTTTTTGAATAGCTATTACTTGCGTCTTCTTCCGCAGCGAAATACCCGAAATGCTTGGACTTATTTTCACGGAACTTTCACTAGCAGATAATTGACGTTATAAGGAGTAACTTAGACTATTTTATTTTATTACCCGCGACTTCGTCCGCAGTGTTATCTCCAAATCGGTTGGACCGATTTTCACGAGACTTTAATGGGCAGATAACTAACTAATGAGCTATTTTATTTTAAACTAGCGGGCTCGGCAATAGTTGTCCTGCGCTGATAATAAAAACAAAACCTTGGGAAATTATACCTAGACCTTCCCCATGGATCATTTTATTTACTGGTGAAAACCGCATGCAACTCTGTTCAGTAGTTTTTAAGTTTATCGTGAACAGACAGACAGACAGACGCAATAGGGGACTTTATTTTATACTATGTAATAATGATTGTGTTTTTCATAATTAAAAATCATATATATTAATACGTGAAGCCTAAACTTTGCACCCCTTTTTTAACCGACTTCAAAAAAAGGAGGAGGTTATCAATTCGACTGTATTTTTAACAGACTTCAAAATGTATAGGAAATGAATTTAGGAGGACTGTATCCACCACTCACCCGCACTAGGAGATCCTCTTCTTCGGGGTACCCCGGCTTGGTTCGTGGCTTAGATCGCTGGTTTGTTAATAGTAGGACACAAAGTTTACACTGGCACTTGGTTTCTTTTAATAGTTTGTTAGATATCTGTACCGGTTTTGCAATGTTTATTAGCGCAGATAACTCAGAGCGGTTTTGTATGTTGCTAGATTCAAAGGTAAACTGTTTCCTTAGAGGGCAGCACTTGCGAACGTTTTTAAAGGTGCGTTCACGAAAACTAGTGGACAGATACATTCCTTTTAAACGATAAAGTAATATAAAAACAAAAAGAATTGTGCTAACATATAAATTACTACAAATAACAAAAGTACGGAACACCACCTATACGACTAGAAGGAAACAAGTGGGCCAGATGAGTACATAGTTATTCTGGAAATCTGAATTCTTTCAATTATAACATTTGTAATGAAAATCAAATATTCTTTATTCAATATAGATCCCTTACAAGGCGTTCAAAGCTACTACTGAAAAGAACCCAGTCATCGAGAAGAACTGACAAGAAACTCGATGTTAATTAAAAATATACACACATATATTTAGAATACATTACACGTTATAATCGTTTTAGTGGATGCACAGAGAGGAGTCAATTCCGGACATCACCATTGTTAACATATTGTTCCACTCTATAATAGCCTTTAAACACTGAAAACCTACTTTATATGGTGCTTAATCCCACAGGCCGGCAAATAAACATATGAATATGTGTGCTACCTAGAGAGTCTCTAGTAACTATTTATTTTCCGCTACTACTGTACTATTTATACTTTTTTTGAAAATTTACTTTTAAAAGAAATGGACGAACGGATGAACGTGAAATTTGGCATAGTTAAAGTTTATATGGAGGAGAAGTGCAGAAAGCTATTTATTTTATATAAAATGCATTAGAAGTACATTAAATTAATTAAAATGTGCATTACTCACACTACTGCTTCAATTTTACACAACATATACACACATGTAAATAAAAAA